>JABFPN010004208.1:0-15765 GCA_022817305.1 Leptoteleia sp. ZL-2020
ATACATGTACATTAAATTTTATAATTATATAAAAATTTACGATGCGAAAACGCTTTGTTTGATTAACTCGAAAATTAATAATATAAAATGCGCTGAAACATTTTTCGAAATCATTGAAAATAAAATTCATCAAATTATGTCACGACTTGTATCAAACTAACATTACTTTATTAACAATAACTGGTACGTGCAACTATAATAATTCAATAAACTCATAGAAATTATTGCACTTATCTAATTTCGCCAATTCGCAACTTTTGCAAATTTAATAGTTTCGTGACGTTAGACTGCCAGTTGAAGGACTATATATAATTCGATAAAAAATTGTATTGCACCCATAAAATATAAAGTAAATATAAAACCGTACATTAAGCATTACTTATAAACATATTCATGTTTTCAGAATCATAACTGATACTTAATTAATCTCGCGCCAAAAATGTGTGAAACGATCGTGAATTGCCGCATGATAAAAAAAAAGTTTTATATCTTCTCATTGCACTGTGATCGTGTACATAAACTTTTTGTCCGACGGCAAAAAGTTGTATCCGTTTTTTGAGCAACGTTCCGCAACGTTGACGTTTCTTTAGCTTAAAAGTGACTTTGTGTCAACACACGAATCAACGGTGCAGCACTGATGCGCCACGAAGACCGGCGTTTTCATGCTGCGACTCATTCCCCGGGATAAATAACTAGTAAACTCATATAATGCAGCTTTAATTTCAAGGAAACCACGTATGTTCTCTCAAATAAAATACCGAATCGAGATTTCGCAAATAAAACAAATATTTGTTAATGAAATGTATTAGAAACTAAGGCACGGTAGAATATCGAAAGAAAAATATATTAAAGACGTAATTTATACGTATTTCTATTCTATGACTGATTTAGCCACATATGTATTTAAATTTCAAATTCAAAATGCCGTTCAGTTAAGAATCGAACAAAATATAATTCAGTCAAAAGTTATACTTTTTTATATTTATTATTTAAACTGGTTAATTTAAATGTTTACTATTAATAAAACGTGATATAAATTAAATATTGATAAAATCTTTTAAATGATAAAAATTTATTTCTTTTAGAATATAAATACTTGAAAACGGAAACGGATATGACTTCGATGCGTCAATATTATATAAATTTGTATGGCTGAGACGTATATATAATTTAACGAACTGTGCAGATTAGTCTTTATAAAATTGAGTTCCATAAATTTCTTTGTCTGCGATGATTATAATTTTTACTCGTGTCAATAATTGCCAAAACAATATATTTAACTTAAATAGAATTTTGCTCTTACCTATCATATTTTTTCCCCTATATAATCATATAAATAGAATTTATACTTTGTTATTTTCGAACTTGTAATGTTTCTAAAACAAATCACATGTTTCAAACGTGTTAAAATTTACCGTACTTTCTGACACAATAACTCACAAAAGGGATAAATATAAATAAACTTTTACCCTCGACTTTATAAAGACAATAAAATTATTTTACAATACAAAACGCCACGTCGCGCAGTAGCATACACGCTACACAAGTAAACAGATGCAGCATATATATTTTTTTCCACGTGCAATATACAACCCAAACATATATGTCCCATGTATCGATCCTTACATGGGTCCAGTGTGGGGGATGAAAGAATTTCGACATTTCGTCGTGGGAGCGCGCGCGCTTTCAACTAGGCCAAGGAATTCATAAATTTAATGATATTTTGTCACGATGAAAATTTCGGAGCAAAACAAATTGCACAGCGCGGCGAGGCTGCAAATAATGGCACGCGAAATGAGCGTCGGCCTTTCGCGGATTAAATATTAATTAATGTCGATTCGATGCTCATTGTGCGATTGCGCCGGCTGCGCACGCAAAGGGTCCTGTAATCTAATTCAATGGATATCATTCGGGCGAAATTAACCGAGCGGTAATTAATGATTTTATTTGATTACGGGCCATTAATATTTCATTGTAAACACTATGGACGCCCGACGACTTTGATTACATGATAGATTAGTAGTTTATTACTCGCAGTAATCAATCGCAATTTAACGATGAACTAAACTTTGAAACCTTTCCGTTCTCCCAATCCGTATGGACGGTCACACACTTTTATCTAATCATCGTCTATAAATTACTTGCCGCTTATCTGAAAACGTTTTCCGCGAGAGAAGAAAAACAATAAAATAAAAAAAAAAAATAGGAACGTTCGTCACTCGCAAAGAAAAATTTACATAATATACTAGATTATCATCATTATTGCTATCTCTTCTATCGATCTTGTTCTCGGTATTTACGCGATATGCAACTTTGAAAAATTCACTGCAGTTACCTAACGACGTTACCGCGAAAAATTATCCGCACTTGGTTTCCCGAAAAACCGCTCGAAGGAAGGGAAAGAAACGAGGCGCATTTTCAAATCCACCATTCCACGATTGCGTAAAGTCGAATTTTGTTTAGTGTTGTACAATCAATTTCATGTTTATTCATCAACGCTGCATTTAAATTGACTGCATTGTAGTCGGTCAACAAAAGCTTCCTTTGTTTCGGAAAAACTGACAAACTGATTGGCACACACGTGAAATAAAACGGAACGTGTCGTCGGATAAATATTTATGTAAAGTGAAACGAGGCGGAAGACGTGAAAAAAGGGAAATAAAAATACACGAAAGAAAAGAAAACGCATCCTAAGGAAGCGCTCAAAACAAATATTAATTGACACCTGTCAACCTTTTTTCCCAGCGTCAAGCTGGGGACGAGACGCGCGAGTTTTGAACTCACGCGCGCGTCAGTCAGCTTCGCGCGGTGCCACACTTCCGGTTGCCCCGCGCTGACCTTTTAAAGTCCGTCTTTGTGCCCGATCTAAAGCCCGAAAGGATGTTTATTAAAATTATTTGCCGGGTCGTTAGCTTTCCAAAAGAGTCTTAAACAACCCTTAAACAATATTAGGGTGTTCCAAGAAAAGGAATCGGTTTCTGAAAATTTCAAATAATACGACTGTGAGGGAGATATATCCGGCGGAGGAACGCGAGCAATTTTATTGGGTGTTCGTAATTTGGTTTACGCAGTGTGAGCAAAATCGATGATTCAATGTTGGAGGTTTGCGTCAAAGGTTGAATAACTATCGAGTCATCGTTAACTGAGGGTGAACAGTCCCTTGGATATCGCGCGAGTCCGTTCGGGGATAACGTACGAATACATCAATAAGTATATAGGTCAAAATTGTTAGGTTTAAATTGTCGGATGCGAGGCGCCGACGAAACCATCTAATATCTGGATAATCCGATTATTATTCCAATTGAGTCCGCGCCATTTTTTATGCCAACTATTTGGAATTCCATTAAATGGATTTTACCCCCACGGCGAAGACGACTTAATGGAATTTCGTATTTAACAATCCTCGGCGCAAGAATCGAAAATTTAATGCAACAATTAACGATGCACAGTGAGAAGTTAGTTTTACTTAAAATTACCATACCTTCTGAAGGTTGAAAGGATATTGTATACAGTGACTGATATTTTACCATACCATTGCAGTAACATTTTATGTATAGTATAGTAAAATTTAAATTCAGTATGGTAATAATGACCATAAATCGTGGCAACTTTACAAGATTATATAAAAAATATTATCACGTTGGTATAGTAATTGTATAAACCTCATAGATGATATCCCTTTAACTTCAGAAGGTATAGTAATTTTTATTACAACATTTTTCTCAATGCATTTCGCATACGCATGCGCTGACCCGCCGCTCGTCTTAATTAATAACGATAACGACACCTCAGCCGGGCGTATTTGTTTCTTAATCGCGGCTTTAACGTCGCCGCGATTTATTAATTAACTTTTCCCGTCTAACTTAATTAACGTCGCTTTAATTGAATGCGCGTTCTTGCCGTTGATAAATAGATTGCGAGAGGCGATCATTATTCTATGTCCCCGAACATCCCGAGCATTGAAATTAAACGAGCGCATTGGTATTTTGCTTTAGAATATTTGCTTTCGCCATATAATCGACGAAAATGACGAAGAGGTTCGAATTCAACTGGCAAATCGAAGTCCCGGAACCGCTCCGCATAGGGTGCGTCTTCGACCGATGGTCCGAGGAAAAGGATAACACCGAGATCGAGTTGAGCTGCATGTTTAAAGTCGACGAGTATGGATTTTTTATATATTGGCAGAGCGAGGGCAAGGTAAGGTCCATTAACTATTTATGGGGCCTTGATTCGCACCAAAAATGACGCTTCGCGCTATAGACTTTCACTATTTGTCCATAGAAAGGTAAAAAATGAAGGTTTTAAAATGGAATAGTTTATCGAGCTGCTTGTAAAACAATTTTTGTTCTTGAAAGTTCTACCTTGATGAAATAACATTGAAAATATTTGAAATTGTTTTTTTACTGGTGTTGAGTGTGAACGTTATTAAAAATTAACATTACAAAAAAACTTTTTAATGTTGAATTTTAATATGTTTGCCATGCGATAGTGGAAGGAATGAAAAGGTAAAATGGACGAGAGTGGTATGACTACGTAACGCAATACAAAGTTTTATCTTTCTAAATTTGGTGCGAAATCTGAGTTCCCTTAATGCACTGTGAAAAAAAAGTATTTGATAATTAAAGTATATTTACTTTAATCCAGTCGCGAGCGAATTTACTTTAATGTAATGTATTTTATTTGAAATTTAATTTTAATAATTTCACGAGATATATGACCTCTGAGTAATATTTGTATATATTAAAATAAACTTACCATGTTAATGTTTAATAATT
Organism: Leptoteleia sp. ZL-2020; assembly: GCA_022817305.1. Lineage (NCBI taxonomy): Eukaryota > Metazoa > Arthropoda > Insecta > Hymenoptera > Scelionidae > Leptoteleia > Leptoteleia sp. ZL-2020. The sequence continues at coordinate 4,776 of JABFPN010004208.1, forward strand.
TCAGATTAAATTGACTTAAATTAAACAATATATGTTAACATTAATATTTTCATTAACAAATATTTTTCTTATATTTAAATTTACAGTATAAATTGGTTTTATTTTGTGAAATAATGCGTTTTGAATGAAGTAAATAAATTAATTATAACATTGTCAAAATATTTACACTAATAGGAATAAAAAATTACACATGAATATAATATAATTGTTTACTAAAATCCGTTAATTATTATAATTAAACAAATTTAGAGAAATTCAAATAATTTAACGAGACACTTGTTTAATCCTTTGAAGCAGAAGTTAGCATATATAGGACATGTACTCCAACTCATTTTTTAAATGTTTTTCACGTAGTTTCTATCGTATTCAAGTTACAAAAAGTGCATGTGTGCAAAACTTTGAGAATTATACAGGCTCCGGTGAAGTCGTCTCATATATTATGTTTATGCAATAAATTTGAAATATAAATAAATTTTTATATGATAACGTTTATTTTATTAAAAATTGCTTTAATTTGTAAAACTTATTTTAATTACGTAGATCTACATGTTGCCATTACAATCGTGATTCTAATCTTACTATGACAATTGAGGTACCAATTTAATCCGAGATATTATACACGTAATTACTCATCTGCATAAGATTTCTTTAGAATGACATACTGCAAAATATAACATCAATATAAATTTCGGGAAAGACTAAAATTATTTCACAATATGAGATAAACACTTAGTTTAATATATTAATTAAAACCTCTTTTGTATTACATCAGTTATTAATAACTATAATTACGATTATTTCAGTTCAATGAATTCTTCGCTAATGTTTTAAGTAAATTCATGAGCTTATAATTTTTTCTATTAGGATGGAGATGTTATTGAACTATGCCAAGTCAGCGACATACGAGCTGGAGGTACACCAAAGGTAAATAGTTCATGTATGCGAATAAAACGATATAACTTATAGATTTAAAACTGGGTCAAAGAAAACAGTAATTAACAGCCTTTAAATGAATAATTGACATTAATATCAAAACGCGATTTATCAATGCAATTCTAATTTTTCCTTGTTATTTAAGAGAAAAAAAATTCATCGTACTTATACATCTCAGTGACTTCGAAGTTTTAGTTTTTCATTTGTTCGTTTTCCGTATTTAAGCCTTTCAAGAAATTAAAAGATAAAAATAGCTTCTGCAATTTACACGAAACAAAGAAAGTTTCTGGTTTTCTTTTTTCTTTACGTCTTAAAGAATGAAAAAGAATTTTCTACTTTGTTAAATTGTTTAAGGGCTTAGATTTGAGTATATTTCAATATTAAATAATTAAACTGAATTTTGTTACCTTGTATAAATTATATAACATAAAGTCAGACTTATATGTTTGATATTTTAGTATATCTATAAATCATAATTTAATTAATATGATGCATGTTCTTACATTAACAACTAGAAGCAATTTTGAAGGCAATATATTAATCAGAACTTTGCTAATTATTATAGGATCCAAAATTATATGATAAACTCTTTACGAAACACGGTGAACAATTGGATGAAAGAAGTCTGACTATATGCTCCGGAGTTGACTACACCAATATTAATTACCAGCATGTTGTGTGCCCCGATGCTGCAACAGCTAAAGTGAGTATATAACAAACGAAAGATTCATTATTTAATATTAATTATATTAATACCTGGACGGATATTTAATGAAAAATACAATGAAAGATCAATTGATCGTATTTCACGTTAATATGCTTTCTTAGCTGTTATTTTTTTTATTTCGCTGCGGATAATTCGTTTGATCAATTGACGTTGCATTTTAAGATCTTCTTTGTCATGTATTATGCAAATTTCTAATATTCTTAATTGAAAACAACAGAAAAAGTGGAATTAATATCAAAAGTAACTTTTATTTTCAACTTCTCGCATTGTTTCTCTTATTTACTTATATCTTACGGAAGATATTTTTGAATAAAAAAATTTTCACTGAAGCAATTACGTGGATGTTTTTTTAAGAATGGAAAAAACAAACCCATTAAAAGTAAAATTGAAATTATCCTCCCATTTTGCCTCCTCTGTAATGTAAGATACAGCACATACTAAGTATTTATTAATTATTATTATATTACAGATTTGGTTGGACGGAATACGATCGATTACACATAATGTGAAAGCCAACAATGTCTGCCCGTTGACGTGCCTAAGGAAACAGTGAGTTTGTAAACATAATCCAATTTTCATCGCATTTGCAGCGTAACAAACATTCTCCGGCGCATTAATACAAAAAAACAATGATAAAAAGGAAAGAAAAAAAAAAAAAAAACAAACAATAATTAATTTCCTCTTTAATTAGCGGAGCTGCAAAGTGCCAACGAGTCATAAATGCATATACGACTCCTCATCTTAATTATCAGCTTAATTCACATTTGTTTTAATGAACAATGAATATAAATAAGCCAATAAGTCATATCAACATTTGCTCGTTCGAATAAATTACGGAACCTATTTTATGAGGATGACATTTAATTTTTTTCCCTTTTCATGGCCGAGTCATTCCCTACACAGTGGGAAATCATGCTCGGATAATTTTATAAAGCTTGGCATATTCGCGCGGACTTAGCTTGAGAGATCAAAAGACTTGCCCTGTAAGGTGAAAATTAACCTTAGGTCAGATTTTATTAAGGTAAACAACTTTCAATGGCTACTTAATTTATATCATGCTTGTGGCTAGGCTGCTCATCTGTGCATTATTATGACAATAATAAATGATAATAAGCTCGCTTTAAAACACAATCGATCGAGGCAAGCGAAACTCACTTGCGGCAAGAGAGTTACGCTTGCTTGAAATTACAAATTTTTTTGAGCCCACAAGTTGCATCTGTAACCGACAGAAAAATTCTAACTTTATTTGAATTCAATTACGTAATTTATTCGAACTCGTTGCAATTATAATAACAAATTGCAATATTAAATTTAATAATAAAAATTATAATGTTAGTAAAGTAAAATTAAATAATAAATATTCTTTTGCATACATATTTTCTTTCAATTATAGTGTTATGTAGTTATAAACATTCTTTGCTCGTTTACAACATTTTACATAAACATAAAATATCTTTGAAAAACTGTTACTGCAGCTTTTGAGGTAATTCGCACTTTGCCAGAACGTTACGATGGTTTAAGAAAGCTCACAGCAACATCATAACGTCAAAGTTCTATTTGAGATACTGCATAGTTATGGAAGTTCAAAGAAATATTCCATTAACGCAAATAAATTTGCTTTACCCTAAACAAATTACTTATTTGTCAAATGAAACTTTATTCGGAACAAAGTAACTTCATTTATGTTTAGCAAACTAATTTGCTCGGTGTAAACAAATGAACATCTGCTGTTGAAGTTTTAGAAATATTGAAAATTGACTTTAAGGAAACTAATTTGATCACGATGTTATGCGTTTCAGTTCATAACAATAAGCTTGTTTATAATCGTATTTTTATTTAAAATTTCATTCATTTTCATTATTTAACACAATCAAAGAAAATGTATTTAAAACATTAATTTAACGTTATATTAACTGACACACACTGTGCATTTTTGTAATATTATATTATATCGTCACAGATAAAGGATCTTCTATGCTCCCCCTTAGATTAGTTTTAAAAGGATTTACGTTCAATTTGATGAAATAATTAAGTCAGTTCATTTACAAAATACACCTCAACGTTCAGATGTTGGACAAAAATAAATCTGCATTAAGTTCAGATGTGTTGAATTTACAATGTCGATTCTCGAAAATAAGGGGAAAACGACACCTTAAAGTCAGATTAATGATATAATATAAGTAAATAAAAATAGATTGTTTGTATGGAATTTAAATACCTTCTATTTCTATAAACTTGTTGTACGTAACAATTTAAAAATAAGAAAATTATTAATTAGATAGATTTAAATTACGTAAATTTACTGGACCTTCAATTTTAAGTTTATTTTTCAATAAATATTTTGAAAATAAATGATTAGAAAAACTTTGTACACAATTATATATAGTACAATTAGTTTCTTCATTTCTTAAATTATAAAATTAATTAATTCTCATTAAGGTTTTATATTGCACTTGGATAATAAATGCTTTTGTTTCACAGATTAATAATTATACGGTAATTTAATGTTATAGTTTTGCTATTTTTTAACAACAAAGTTTTATGTATACAAAGTTTTATGTACATGTATAGAAAAGAATTTTAAATTTGATTAGGTTCAATAAAAGTGCAGTTGGCTTGAACAAAATTTTCTGATAAACATTTTAGAATCTCTAAGTAATACTACCAATATTCAATTCATTTTTATCAGGACTAAATGAAGTCTGATAAAGTGAGAGAAAATAGTTTTAATCTCAGACTTCTTTTATCGTGATATATTTATAAACATTGGCTCGTCTGATCGCTGCTGCGACCCTTAATACCTTTCAATCGAAAGCATTTTTCATATTTCACGTCTAATTTATCACAAATCGATATATCGCACGGCAATATAATATTGAAATTTAATTTATGTTAAAAAATGGAATTCATTCGGTGTATTATTACAGCTGGATGAGACTCAGGATGTTAGTTGATCCAAACGGAAAAGTTCCCGTGAAAGTTGTCGCAAGAACTTTTGCATCTGGTAAAACAGAAAAGCTCGTTTATCAGTGCCTTTCAGATTTGGGTTTGCCCAGTGGGAAGGTAAGCAGTTTGATTAAAATGAATTCGATTACGACAGCAGCGTTCTTATATCTGAAGCATTATATAAAAAAGAAATTAACTTGATTCCAGAACGACGTCATAGAACCACAAGATTTTACTTTTGATGCATTTTATGCACTTTACCATAAAATATGTCCGAGGAACGATATTGAAGAATTGTTCCAATCCATGTAAGCGAGGACTAATTATTAATCGATAGACAACTTTGCAACTTTTTATACGGCTAATTAATTTTTTGATGTTATAAATGATTTCAGAACGCAGGGAAAAGCCGATACGATAAATATCGATCAGCTCATTACCTTTCTGAATGAAAAACAGCGAGATCCAACGTTAAACGAAATTCTGTGCCCTCTGTATGATAAAAAAAGAGCCTTGGAAATTATTAACGATTATGAACAAAACGCAGCTGCTCGTGAAAAACGTAAGTTTCATGAATGAGCTCGCCGCAATTTGTATTCCTCGCATAATTATTATAACAAAAGACGTTCTTGCTCCTCTTTTTTCAACAATGTTAACGCGAATTCATAACGTATAATCAGTTTACACTAGTAGAATAACATCCTTTCAGAAAGTATCACGTCCTTTCAGAAACGATGACAAAAGATGGCTTCATTAGATACCTCATGTCGGATGAAAATGCCCCGGTCTTTTTGGACAGACTCGATGTTTACATGGATATGGATCAGCCCTTATCTCATTATTACATTAATTCCAGTCACAACACTTACCTGAGCGGCCGACAGTTTGGAGGCAAAAGTAGTGTTGAGATGTACCGACAAGTTTTGCTGGCTGGTTGCAGGTAAAAATTTATAATTCGTAAATAATTGTCAATGAAACGTTACATCATTTTATTACAGAAATTTTATTTAATAGAAGTAGACGGAAAATATAATTTAGTAACTTAATGTTATGAAGACTAAAAGTTTTTTCAAGTTGATATATGGTTAAAATAAATAAAATTCGATGAGTTACAAAGTCCCATTAATATTCAATTTATTTCACACTTTATTAATAATTATTTCAATTAATCATTTTTATTGATTTCATAAATATAAAAAAATAATCCTTTCTGAGTAGCATTAACTTTATTATTCTTATGTTTTTATATTGGTTTTTTTTTGTTTTTAATTCTGAATACATTATAAATATATGTAAAGTATTTCGTAAACGATATATAATATATAGAATATATTATGCTTTGGAAACGTCACTTTAAAATTAATGGCAGTGTTATATGTCAACAATTTTAAATATCTAATATAAATTTTGCACCAAAATGAAAACTGCCAAATTTCAGTCACACATAAAAAAAAATTTTGCCTAAAATGTTCATGTTAAAGCTTATATTAATTAATGGTAAATAGTATATTTCTAATTGTAAAGTAACAATTTATTTGAATATTATTTAATTATCCAATGTTCATTTTTACGATTTATCGATTTTATCCTTCCTTCTATCATTGAAGTTTAATATTTCAGCAGTAATCCAACGCATTAAAGTATTACTATGAAACAATAGATATATATTCGATTCGTAGTAATAAAAAAGATATATAAAGGAGTTCAGATTTGGAAATGAAAATTTATTGTTTTTTCGTTGTAATCAAAACGTATAAATAAGTAGTATATTATCTAATAAGGAAATACTAGCTGTTCAAGCAGAGTAGAAGTACGAACAGACAATATTTTAAGCAACAATGCACACACAAGTTAAATACAATATTTTATTTACTATATAAATGAATGTGAATTCAAACGATAATATATTTTTAAATACTGTATATGGTATTTATTGCATTTAAATTTTGTATTTGCTGTATTAATATTTGAATTTCTCCAACGAACAATGGTTTAATAATAAATTAGCTTATTAACTGAACGTTTTATAACGCAGATTCTGACGTTTTATCCTCATTTTTATTAATGTTAATTGTCTGTGTTGAAGGAACTCATTTTAGGTACCATTTTTACATAATAAATATGACAATTAGAATTCAAACTAAAATGAAAAATAAAATTAATATTAGTTTTAAGAAAATTGATACAGGTTTTGGGGTATTATTGGCCAATGACTATTATTGAGAAATGAATATTCATCGAGAAGAATCTGTATTAACATTTATGACTCATAAATAATAATGAGTGGATTATTTACTGTTTCTGATTTTATTATAGCTATAATCTTGTTTTGCAGAAAGTAATCAAACGTATTACGATACTTAAAGAATCGTTCGATTTATGTACAAAAGTGTGTAAATAAAGTTAATTAAGTATTTCTGATAAATATAGATATTAAACAATATTATTCAAGTAATAATAATTCCAGTCTATATAAAAATCATATCATTTGAATGAAGTAAACGTGAGTTGTGTGCAAAAATAATGCTAAATTTGTAAATGGAAATAATATCACATGGAAATAATGAAATCTTTTATTCTAACGAATTGCATAAATTTTCTTAGTTTCTTCAATTCGGCAATGGTAGACTTTCTGTACAATTTATCAGTTTCAGTTCACTTGAACATATTTGATTCGTCCAGATAAATTTCGAAATCTCCTTATTCATTTTTCGTTCAATAATGAAATACTTTTTTTTGTACTACTTTTAAAAGAACAATTTTTAAAATTTTTGAAATCTACATTGTAATAAATTCTAAATAGTTTACAAGTTAGATATATAAACCGTACTTTACCTAGATGACGATGTTTTATCATGTACCTTTGAGTACCATATATATTTTATGCTCACGCTTACGTAGCATCTGTCAAAGGGTAACATGATATTCGTTTTGAGATAAAAATGTCTTCCAGACATTTTGATTGTGAAACGTATTTTATCATGTAAATATTTTACCACCAAAATGTTCCTTTCAATGGAATCCTGTTACAAATATTCAATAGTTAAGAATGACATAGAATCAACGTAATATTGAAAATATTGAATAAATTTATAAAGAATAATTTCTTAACAGTTTCAGTAGCTGTTTATTATATTTTATCGATGATGACTTTGCTCCATTTTTTTAAATGTGTTATTTACTTGCAAATTTTTATCAAAGGTGTGTGGAACTGGATTGCTGGGATGGTAAAGGAGAAGATGAAGAACCTATTATCACCCATGGAAAAGCAATGTGTACAGACATTCTTTTCAAAGATGTAATATACGCCGTAAGAGACACTGCATTCGTGACGTCGGAATACCCTGTGATCCTAAGTTTTGAAAATCATTGCAGTAAGAAGCAGCAGTATAAATTAGCAAAATACTGTGACGAAATTTTAGGAGATTTATTATTAAAGGAACCCTTAAAAGAGTTTCCGGTAAGAGCCAAATTCGTTGGTATTCTAGATTTAATGCGTTTTAATTTGTCCTTCATAAAAAAATTCTTGTTATCTCTGTTTGTTTGCAAATTAGATTACATTATGAAAACAAGATTACTGCACAAAGTTTTACATTGATTCAACAAAGTATTACATTACGTTCATTTTGAGAGTTATAATAATATGAAGTATTAAGTTGATTATTTAGTAAATTTAATTGGAATATGTGAAGAAATTTTCTTTGTTGAAATCTTTTTTTTATATCTAAAATAATGATTTATATATTATAAAATTGTTATGAATAATTCTATTCATAAAACTTTAAAGTTTAATAAAATATTACTAGTTAAAATATAGTTGTATATTGAAGGTTATATAATTCAAAACCATCGTTTATATATAATGTTCATGTTTAATATCAAATTTGATTACAATAATAAGACAAATATTTTAGTATAATTATTAATTAAGACTGTTCTTTTAGCTCGACCCAGGTGTTCCGCTTCCACCGCCAAGTATGTTGAAACGAAAAATTCTGATAAAGAACAAACGTCTGAAGCCGGAAGTCGAAAAGCAAGAGCTTGAGTTATTTAGACAAGGCCAGTTTGTGATTGAAGATGAAATAAAAGAAGATGCCAGTGCTCCCCCGAATCCGGCATTAGTAGCTGCTGTTGTGGACCGCCAGTCATCCAAGGTATATTTTTAACTTAGAAATTATTAATATTTCCTTTATGCCGCCATAAACGTTAACAATTGAAATTTTATGTTGACATCCGTATATCATGCTACAATCAATTACGTGTCCATAATTATTGGTAAAATTATTATAAAAGTAGATTATTTATAATTGTGAGTATAGAATTATTTCATTCTTGTTAACAAGCTTTTTGTGTCGCACTATCATTATTCTCCACAGTTAATGCTATTTTTAATTAAATGAATGGAAATAACATTTTGTATTATGACAGCCTTTGTCATGCTGAAAAAATATGAAAAAATTTTAAATACTAGATTCTGTAGAAATCTCAGTTTCTGTCATTAATTTATAGTATAAAATATATTGAAATGTTTCGTACTTTGTACAGTCGGAGATTACTACAGAATAGATTTGATTTGTAATTTTTAGTAATTTACTTTGCACAGGCTTTGATATTGTGGACTAATATAATCTCTTCTGTTATTGGCAGGACGAGATAGTTGAGCTGACAGTTGTTAATTCAACGCAGCAATCTCAATCTGGAGCTACTGTACTCCCAGAAAATTTAGAAATTGTTGCTACACAGCCTTACACAGGAAGTACCACTAATGTCCATCCATGGCTTTCGTCAATGGTCAATTATGCGCAACCTATCAAATTTCCTGGATTTGATATTGCGGAACGTAAGATATTTAAATTTGAAATTTAATTGAAACTTAATAACTTGTATAAAAATATTAACATTTTTATTTTATTAAGGTTACAATTATTAACACTACTGTCTTCAATTTTTTCATTTAATATACCATTTTCTAAATAATTCATTAAATCATAAAAGTTACTTGTTATATTTAAAACTGTTTTATTGGTAATAAAAATTATATTGATATATTTAAAAATGTGTGATATGAAATCAATTATATTATATATTAAGTTATTCCAAAAATTACAAATTTTACTAAATTTCTGTTTTATTTATTATAATTATTGGTAGTTGTAAAAAAATGATCGGAAATATAAATCATTTAATAATACTGCAGAATCTTAACGTAACATGGAAAAAGTATGAAACTGATCAGAAATATTGGTTTTACCACCATAATCTTATAAGAAATCAAGACCAGAGCCTTGAATGGAATCGAAACTGATTAAGATTTAATCAACGTCAATTTCGCTAATCAAAACTTTTCCTCTTTTAGTTTTTTATGAAGAACTTAGTTTAGAGCCAAACTTAATAAGATGGTCAAATTGAAAAAATAATGTATTTAATATATTACCCGCATATATATTATAATAATAAACATACATCAATGATTTTAACAATATAAGTAGAATTTCACTTCTATTACAATTAAATATATTACACGGAGAGAAAAGATTAATAAAATTTACTGATATCCATAGTAAACTGGTTATATATTGGCAAAACTTGAAAAATTACTATCTTAAGTTAGTAAAACATATCAATTTGTTGAAAATGATTCTTAGAAAGCTGACGCTTTTTACTAACTTAGGATAGTAATTTTTCAATTCTTGCAAGTATATGACCAGTTTACCAACAATGTCAGTAATTTTTATTAATCTTTTCTCTCCGTGTAAGCTTAATTCTTTAAAATTTAATTACGACTGTAATTGTTTTTCTGAATATTAGGATTATGTTCATCTCTCAGTTTCTCCAAAATATGATTTATTAGAACTGTAACAGTTGTGTTTGAATAAGGCAGATGTATTTTCTTTTTCCAAGTTCACCATTACCTTTGATAATAAATTTATCACGTTCGTAGACGAAATTATTTACAGCATTTTTGCTTTCATATATCATATATTGTTATAATTTCCCATTTTCTGTTAGACATTAGAATTTTAATGCTTTCTTATTAATTCTTTATATGAAAAACAGATCGAAAAGTACGATATATACCAAGATTTCCGTTTTTGATTAACTGGGTATTAATTGTTGTTGAATCTATTAATCTAAATATTCCTATATTAGTTTGGCATAAACAAATAGTTTATAAACCGTGTTTAGCAATTATTTTCTGAATCATTCTCATTCTTCACATAAACAATAAACAAAAATGATATATTTATATATATGTATACACGCAAAATAATGGTTTAGACATAGTAGATAAACTTATATGGTTACGAACTTCTGGTCAAATAAACGCGGAAATTCTGTCCGGATTGACAAAATCATTTACTCAAAACAACTATACAAATTTGA
>JABFPN010004209.1:0-15760 GCA_022817305.1 Leptoteleia sp. ZL-2020
TCAAAATGTATGTTTCACAAATATATATATATATATATATATATATATATATATAAATAATTCTTTATTAATTAATATATTTCTTTTTATTATAATCATTTTGCCACATTACCTTCTGTTATATATTTCCGCATAATTCTCATCATCACTTGCTGGTAATGTGAGGTAATCTTTTGGTACATTGCTGTTCATCCCGTAACAATATATTGACATATTTCTGTAACCAATCATAAGATTATATTCCCCATCAATAGTTGTCCCAAATAACTTTTTTAAATCTGAACAACTAGATGGACTACATTGCTGTTCAAAACATTTCTGTTTCTTCTTTGGCCTCGTCGCTTTAGAACAATTATGCCTCGATACTTTTTTCCCCGAACTGTTGTGACAAAATATTTTCCGTGTTTGTCTCCCAGTTTTACCGCATGGATGATTGCACTATTGAAACATTACATTATCTATTAAAATTATACTAGAGAACACATTAAGTTTTAATAAGTGATTTATTATACATGCTCATAATATTATACTTGGAACTGTACACATTGAGAGAAAAATATACACATTTCGAAGATTAATGATGAAGTTATGATATACTTTAATCTTTAGAAATTGTAGCAATTTATTCTCATTTCTGTTAAGATCAATTTAGTTCTCTCAAATAGCTTACCTTTCTCCAGTTGCCTGTTGTCCAGTAATAAATATCATTGCAATCACGCAATTTACATTCTTGAATCATAGGCGGTTTGGTATCCAGTGGGCATCCGTTATATACTTTTGATTCAACTATACCAAAATTATTAGTGCGGTAACATAATACGGCGCGACTTTGTAACCCATTTCCACATGTTTTTGAGCACTATCAAAATAAATTGTATTTTATTTAAAAAATTTTTAAATTTTATTGAAATTTACCAATCCAAAAATCACAAATCATTCTTATCAACTTTCTCATTGTAAATTTATTATTAATCTAATTAAATCTTGTTGCGGTAATCGTTATTAATTACAATAAAATTAAAAAAAAATTTGCTTACTTCGCTCCATTCCGACGTATGCCATTTATAAAAACGTTGAGATTTACAACTACGTCGTTGACATTTCCGAAGTTGGCGAGGTTTTAATTTTCTTGAACAGTCGCTGTCTTTCATCACGTGACCAGTCCAACTTCGACATAAAACTTGACGAGCTTGATAACCTTCGCCACATTTAACGCTACACTAAAGTAATGAATAAAATTTGTTAGTTTCTTTTGTTATGCACTTCTATTATACAGTATTTTTGTTAAATTCAACAACATAAGTATTCTTAAATTACTCATAGAAGCCCCACTTTTGTCACGTAGGCAAGTGCTGATTAAATTTTATACAGTCTACTCGATTATTTAGGCTGAAAAGTTTCATTTATACTAGAGCGATTTATTTATTTAGTCTAACCTGATTCCAGTCTCCAGTATCCCATTTGGGGCACGGATGACTATTGCACGGTACTATTGTAGAAGGCCGAGATCTTTCGTCACAAAATTGACTCGGCTGAATCATTTTTGTACTGCTAGAAATGCACTTAATAACTCTGCTTGCTGTACCATTGCCGCAAGATCTGGAACACTAATCATAGTATTTTAATAAAAAATATTTACAAAAGGTTAAAATGGAAAAAAATGTCTACTTTGAGCTTCTTTTTAATGAAAATAAATTTAACATTAACTCCTTAAAATGCAAATAAATTTGTATCGAAATAAAAGAATAAAACTCATAAGAATTTTAAAACAATTGTTTTTGCTTTGTTTATCCAAAAGAATGTAATATTCATCTTATTCATTATGATTGTAATTGATTTTTATACATTTAAATATTTATATGCTTAAAGATAATACGTATTTATATTTACTTGTCCATAATTAGCGATGTGCCATTCATATCCGTATTTGAAAGACGTTATGTAGTTACTTTCAATACCACTGTTCCTTCTCGATGATTCATTATTGGGAATTTCTAATGAATTTGTGGTTGAAACTTCAGTCGTCTAAAATAATAATTAATATTCAAATGAAGCTTATTTGGAGCATAAAACAAAGATACAATTTTTACTTGCACTTACATCCACGGGACAAGGTGATGATGAACATATCCTTGTTTCAGCTGGTTTAGATTCATTGCAACGATTACTTGCCAAATTGTTTACGGTTTTGCACGTAACAGTTCTGCGTTGAATACCTTCTCCACACGTCACTGAACACTACGTATAAAATATTAATTAATCAAATAAAATTTCAATCACAACTGATTCTTAATTATTGCTTATATGATAAAATAAACAATTATAAATTCAAACAGTTTTTCGTCAGATAAATATTTTCTATTTTAATACTCACCGATCCCCAGTTGTCAGCAAACCATTTCTCACATGGCCCAACATCACAAACTTCTCTCAATTGTGGAGGGGTACCAGCACATTTCGACATAGAAATAACGTGATTATCAACTTGACACAATGGAGGCCTTTCTCTCCATCCTTTTCCACAAGTTACGGAACACTAAACAAAAGAAAAATGACAATATACTATATTCTTCTTCAATGTCCAACTAACAACAAATGTTATATATATTTTACCGGTGTCCAATCTGCGTGATCCCACTTCGGGCAAGATTTTTGGTTACATATACGATCCGCCAATTTTTCTTCTGACAAGCAATTCTCGTCAGATATAACTTTTTGATCAGAATTAGTTGTACAAACAGCTGACCTTGTTTGAACACCTCCACCGCATGATACTGAACATGAACTCCAGTTACCATATTTCCAGTGAACGTCTTTGCAGGAACCGGTACATGTTTGTTCTTCTGGGCCATGCTCCAAGTGCGAGCACACGTGATTCGGTACAGACCGTGGAACCGAATGCGAATGCACAACTTGAATACAATTATATTTAACTTTCTGAATTCCTTTACCACAGTGACTTGAACATTCAGTAATAGATATAATCTGCCACCTATGGAATTGTGAACATTAGTAAAAGTCTTACGTTATTGTAAGATTATTTTCGACTTTTATACAAAACTAAATAAAAATCTTACTGAAGTGTACAATGCTGATTACAGTGTTGATTTTCTTCCTGCGGCTTATTTAAGTTACGACAATAGTCATCAGATACAACTTCGCCATTTTTAAATCCCTTACATAACGCTTTACGATATTTTGTACCCTGACACACACGGTCACATTCAGTCCAATCTGATAAAATCCATCTATATTCGTAAAGAATACTTTTGGGAACAGTATATTCATACATTATTTGGGGTGGCTTTTCATTACCTACTGATAGAACCTAAAATTACAATGTATGTTATACACACCAATAGAGTATCGATAAATTAAATACATCATAATTAATGTACTGCAGTATTAGAACATATTAACTTAAATAAAATGTAGATAACTAAAAGTTGATGTGTAATTACCTCAACAATGATATCAACTTCTATCGGCCGTGAACTATTTAAACGTTCTACAATAGGTTCCGGTCCACTATACTCTATAGTTAAACCAGGTTCCACGATAACCTTTCGGTGCATCACCATATGATTGCCATTAATAATATACTTCCCGTTTTCACTTCCAATACGAATTGCTGTAATAAGAATAATTATCATGTTCTCCGTTTACACCTGAATAAATAAATTTAAAATTACCTAAATAATTATTGTCATTGGCCATTCCCTGCCATCCATACTGTCTAACGTCAATATTACTACTTCCTGTCGGGATTCTCGTAACGCGTTGATAACCGTATTTACTCGAATTATAAAAGCCTGTAATTCTTTGGCATGAAGAATTATCCCCACGACAAACGCCACACGTATCGAGTTCAGCTGTGGAATATAGGATATGATCGCAGCCAGCAGGCATACACCGTCCATCGACGCACATATGAAAAGTATCGGGACCACACGGTGTTCCATCTATCACCCTATTTCTTACTTTGTAATACTGATTGTTGTTATCTTTGCAGTAAAGTTTACACCGATCTTCGGGTTGTACTAAAAATGAAATAAACATTTGTAATAATCCACGAGTATTGCAATGGATAACTTTTTTTATATAAAACTGTAGATAACATACGCCGCGTGTATTTTCCTTGCCACTTAACATCACGTTCAAAGTTTTGTACAAAATAATTGCTGGTATTGTATCTGGCACATTGCTCCTCGCTGAAAAATATCGAGAAATTGAATTAGCTGCAGTAAACAATATTTTTTCACTCCTATTCTAATATTTGGGATTGCTAGGAGTAAAAGTAGCACTTTCGTCACTATTGAGTTAAGAAAAGTATTACTTTCCTCGAATACATTTATAAGAACTGTAAAAAAATGACAATTTACCGGAAGTCTCGAGATCCAGGCGGGCATTCTTTCGTATTGCAACTACGATATTTGATTCGTTCCCCGATGCAGTAATTTCCACCGTATTGTGGCGGCGGATTGTTACATTCGCGAATCTTACTTTTGATTCCTCCGCCGCACGTTCGTGAACATTCGCCGTAACGTCCCCATTCGCCCCATTGTCCATGAATTGGTTGGAGATTTCTTCGAGTCACACATTCACCTTTATAACACCATTTACCTAATCCACAAGCTGTACCATCAGCCCAAGGCATGTGATGAGTGTGACAGTCATTTGTTCTGTCCCTATAAGGTGCGGTGCACCACAGTGCTTTACAAGCTGCCTGACCAATAACATTAAAATGATATAACTGTTGAAATACACTAATCATGTATTACAAAAGTTAATATTTAATTCGAAAAATTTGTTTTCATTTAATAACTTCGATAATTTTATATTTTAGTTAACATTAACTTACCAAAACTCACCTTATGAGGACATAGCGTGGAACCAGGTCCAAATACCAATTCACATTGCTTGTTTACTGAATAATCTTCTCCTGGTAAACTTTTATGCATTAAAGAAATTGATGTCACACCCGGTTTATCAAGTAAACAATCTCCCGCTTCAGATCTAATTTTGATACATTATTCAATCAATTACCATAATTTTTATATAGTATTTATAATAATTACTGATAATGAAAAAATTTAATGATCGATATGAACATTTTATTTTGTTCTTCAGAACCAAATAAATAAACTTCTGAACGTACTCTAGAAATTTAGTGACGTAGTATCTTGAACAAGCTGACCATTCCCAAGGGTATGCGTACTGGTCCAGCATACGCGACATTATGTTAAGAACTACCGTGTGATTGTAGTTTTTTATGCATTTTGAATCATCGTCATGTGGAATGCCAAGTCTGCAATTATTTTAAACATTTTAAACTTAAAAAACAACGTTTTATATATATTAAATACTATGCAAGGTACTTACACATGCCCAATTTCGTGTACTATTGTGAACGCAGCTGCTAATCCATTATCTTGAACTATGGCACAGGATGATCCAGGCAAACACATTCCACCTAATTCGGCTAATCCTAAAGTATCACATAGTTCCAGCTTATTGCACAAGTTTTCTCTACATAAAAAGAAAATGATAGCTTTTACATAACAATGTATAAAAGAATTTGATTTTGTCTAATTACTTTTAAAACCAGAATTCTTCTTCACTGAAAGAAATTACGTGTCTACAGGTCACATTTTCTTCTTTTTTTAATCCAACTACAAACCTTGTTAATAATAAAGCGATATCATGATGTTCAGTTGATGGTTCACTAGGATTATATCTTGTCTGCCATTGACAAAATTTCCTTAACATATCCGAAGCTGAAAAGCCATCAACATCACTGTACTTCGTACCAAAAGTCTCATCTACTGTTATGACTTTGACTAATGCAATACTGACCGGATTTCCAATCGAACGATCTTTATAAATACGAGAAACCTAAAAGGAGAAGCATAGGTATGTAATTAATACATTTAAATAATAACTTAAACGTCTGTTAATAATTTATTTCAAATCTTTCTTCTTGACCGTGAATTTTGGGACCACAGACAAATAAGTAAATAAATAACTCAGCTATGTAATGATTGATATGTAAAATTAATGGTCAAACAGAAAGATCTGAAGTAAAACATTTAATTTTATTTATAAATTAATTAAATAAAGCAAAAACTCTTACCGTACTCATTAATATTAAAATATAGCTGAAGAGACCAGAACCATGATATTGCACCATTTTTGCATCAGCAACAATTGTAATTTCAATAAAATATTCTCGCAACGAAAGATCTCTTCTTAAACGCAAATTGTCATGAGTATCATATGGAATATCAACTTCGTTACTTCTATGGTAAAAACCTTTATTTTCAAAATTGCTGGTATCCTCGTGACTATTTAAAGATTCATATCTTGAAATAACGACATATTAATTATTTTCAAATTGTCCAACTTACTTCAAATTAATACCTGCGTAGGAAAGAAAACTTGGCCGATATTAGATAAGATTTCGACTAAAATACCTAGTAATAAATCAAGCATTGTCATAGCAAATGCCAAATATTTGCAAAGTTATCTTTTATACGCAGATATATTCTGTATTTTCTATATACAAGTACAGCTTAAATTGTCAGAAACAGAGAAGAAAATAAATATATACATAAAATAAAGGTTTTTATTTGTGCTAATTACCTATCTCTTAAATTATTATCTATGCTATGTATACTAGGCGATGAATAATGCTTTATTTTCCTTAAATGTCTACGTCTTCTGCTCGGAGACTGTCTATTGTACGATGTGGATTGACCAAGCATGGCACTGAGAGACTGTACTGAATTGACATTTTCATTTGTGTCTTCGTCGGCTAAGAAATGAAATTCACAAATTTGATTAGAATATTTTTTTGGACGATGAAATGTTAAATTTTAATCTTTTATAAGTAAGCTTTGAAGTAAAAAAGAACGATGAAGTTAATTTTTAAAACTCTTTCTTCTTTTGTACACCTTACCAAGAACACCGCAATTATGTTTGTTTGATATAGAATTGTCAGCTGTCTGACCATAGTTGACATTGGTTGACTTCGTTGAATGATTATGAATGCGAAGAATAGCATGTTTAAGTAGTGAACCGATGGGGGAACTTTTATTATTAGACCATTGCTCAGTTGGTTTTATTAAATAATTTCCTGTAGAAGTTTTTATGTGCCCCGTCTAAAATAAAGTTTTTTGAGCTTTATTGAAAGGGTAAAGAAATAAAATAAATAAGTAAGAAAACACACATAGAACTAATAATAATAATAATATCGATTACTTTGTACAAGATTACTAGAAAAAAGTATACCCCTATTAACATGCTACGATCAAATAATATGACAGGTATATCTAGTAATAATTCTGCTTTAATTAAAAATTTATAGAGATACGATATTTGTATTTTATTGATGGTATTCCATTTACTACTAATCTAATCTCGAAAATGCTATATCTAAATGAAACTACAACCTCTATTGATGTAGTTCCGTGTTGAAAGCCAGATTTCAGCCAATTTAAAGATAATATTTTTATTGTTCCTATAATATCTACTTCCACGTGACAGTTATTTTAGTATAACAATATATGCTATGTTCGATTTGTCTGTGGAATGTATACAGGTAAGATCTGATAGCAAACTAACACGACCAATGCCAACAAATTCAGAGATTACAGTTTTAATAGTTTATTCTAAATATTAATATTGAATACGAACGTTCAAATTCTTTTAATGGATTTCAATTTATAAGTTATAAGTATATATATTGTGCTTCATTCTATATCTCTTTAGAGCAAGTATATAAATATCTTTTCTTAACAAATTTAACCACAATATGTTTGACCATAGTCACTGAATTCGATTGAGCAGATATAAATTATTGGCAGTTTCATTGTCATCCTCAAACGGTTGAACTTACTTGAATAATAAAATGTACAGAAACAACATTTCCCTTTTCACGATCGTTAATCAACTCACGACATTTATAGGTTTATTTTAAAAACCGTCATAAATAGAATTTAAAAAATTTTTTGATACTTTGTTTAAGATTTATATATATACATAAATTCAAGTATTAATATGCAGATGTGCATGCATAAGTACGTTTAAGTGCATGTATGTAAATAATACGCATTTTTTACTTGTTTTAAGAAACAGATGTAGTTTGAGGATTCAGACCCGTTAATAGCAACATGTAACCTCAGTAAATTGCCCCCTTAATGAATCAGTCTTTATTCTCTCACTTTTATATATGGCACGGTAGCAGAGAAAATTGAAAATACGATGACAAATCATTTAAAACAAAGATTCTTTTTTTTTTTCTTTATGCATCACATGCCATTATGAATATTTATACAAACGCATGGTTTGACAAAGAATAAATTTAATCCAATTAAAAACAGTAAATCGATGCTTTAATTCTCTTACAAATATTTATACCAAGAACGACTATATGTTTATAAATTATCAATCACTTTTCGATTCAAATTTCGGTTTTATCATTATATTATTCTGTATACGGTTTTAACTGTTCAATCAATTATACTGTGGCGTAATTTAAATTAGCTATAGCCATTACATATTTTGTAATTATCACATCATTAAATGACTTTATCACGTCTCTTAAATTATAATAATTTGATCATATGTATTGAAATTTCAAATGAATCGAATTTGCACCGTAAATTTATTCATATGAAATCGATTCAACTCACCATTCCATGACATAAACTAACGCTAATAATAGATTCTGGATCTCCATCCACTGCACCGGTGTATAAACAGTTCAAATGATGATCAACGGATTTAACTTTTGCTGTATTAGAACTTAAATGTAGTATCTGTAAGAGGGATAGTTTTTATAAGAAAAATTTGCATTATTTACAAAACAAAATATAGACAAACCTTAGTAGAAATAATTGTCTGAAAAACTTTGGAAAAATTTAGCAGTTTTTCCCAAGTAACTTTTTTCTTGCAATTTTCAAAGAAATTCAGATTCTTTTTGCCACAAGGGTTTGGTTAATAGTAAATTATATAAATCGAATAAAAATATATCAATTTACCTTTACATTATTAAATAATAGATCTGAATTACGAGTAAGTTGTAAGCGAAATTTTGTACCAAATGCATCAAATTCATACTGAGGATACAGATCCCATTCTTCAACTAGATTATGACGAAAATGACCGTCATGGGGTTGCGATGCTAATCCATCCTTGCCATTCGATACTTTAACGAAGTTGTTTAGTTAATAAGTTTTCTTAATATCATAAAATGTTAGATTAAATTAATTGAGGAAACTTACTTGGATCTTCAATAATATTTTGACTGATTTTATATGGTTTGATAAATTCCAAGTCTCCTTTTAAACTAGTTAAAATTTCGTCGCGCCACATTCCCCAAGTAATATTAATATCATCTTCGTGCGATTTAGTTGCATCTTCGCCCAATTCTGCTGGAAACATCATGAAATAATTGAAAATATTATTTACAATAAAATCAAAAAATTTCAATTTTACCGGTTAAACGCTTTAAAATATATTGCATTTCAGTTTCAGCAATGTATTAAAATGTTTTTTTTTTTTGTTAAACATTTTATATATACTTTTAAGTTATTTATTGCACAAAAATGCAACAATAATTATGTTATTACTAGAGCTAGACTTTATTAGCACTGCATTCTTTTAAATTTAGCATTAAAAATAATTATATATTATTACGAATGTTATTCTATACTATTAGAGATAACTGTATGATTATGTGCGGTCGTGTTTCCATATAAATATGTACATGTAGGCATTCAACTAAATAGAAATAATTAACTTACATTAACACAAAAAGAGAAGCAAAAAATTCAACGACACGTGTCTATTTTAGTCATTGAACTGAAACGATAGTGATTATCATTTCATAAATCAATGGAATTATGGCAAAGCAAGAATTTTAATACAAATTCACGTTTTCATCTTTTTAACATAAGGATGTTCTATTTACGAAATGAATAAAACAGTGGAAAAAAGAAGAACTTGTAACATAGGTGATATAATGATATGAAATTATTCGGAACATAATTTTAATCTGTCTGAACAAAGAAATTTCTTGCACAACAAGAAGTGAATAATTTTCAAACGAAACCAACGGCTTTCTTCGAATTCATTTAATGTATAATTAATTTAAGATTGTTTACGTATATCGAAATTCAATAACAATTTTGAATTGCGAACAAACCTTTGTAATGCAATACATTATTGAAAACCTAAATATACACGATGTTTAACGCCATCTTGTCAAGTTCCTTTTAAGATAAAATATATAGAATATCAAAATATTACGGGGAATTATTTGCATCATGTTAATGTGGCTAGACAGAGATTATAGAAACTACAAAATGTTATGGTGACTAATGGGTGTTATTAATGTCAGATAATATACATAATGATAGTGTAATTGTAAGATAATTGTAATGCAACTGTGACTAATTCAATTTCATCATATGTTAACAAATTCGCCGATATCGCTGTGTTATTCGAAACCTTTCAATGACTACCAGTGATGTTATCATCACGTTCCCCAAAATATCAACTTTAAAGGCGTGATATCTTGGAAACAAAAGTCATGTAAACGTACTCGAGTAAATATTACTTAAACATAAAATGATTAACAACCTGCAAATTGGGAGTTAAATTTTCACTTAATACACGCAAAAGTGCTTACAGTCAAGTAACTTGATATAATGTGCAGAATTATAGTATGGCAATTCATTAGTTGCATATATGTAACCACAGAAATCGTTATTTTGATATCACAATATAAATCTTTACCTGCAATGATAATCAACTAAATTATTAAATTCTCTTTATTTGCAACTGGTCCTAATATTTATATATGCAATATAATTACAACTTTGTATAAGATTATAAAATGAAAGAATCATTATATACTGAGAAAAAATTTCTTTATATTAAAATTGCTTTCTCTCAGTGCATTTAAAATCAGTCACTTTTCTCAGTGTAACTTAAAAGATTATCATTATATTTTTCAGTTCTAATTATGTAAAAAACACTGAATACGTCAGATACCTTGAAAAGTGTTACACTTATTTATATCATTTATTTTTTATGCAAAACTGTCTAATGTACACGTTTGCGATAACAATTCTTTTGACCTTAATTGCCCTAAAGCGCTTATAATTGATGCTGACTTTTCATATGCTAAATTTATGCCGCTATAAATGCAGCATGGAACTGAAAATTTAAAAAACGCAATGAAACTACGATAAAAATTTCCACACCAACTGCAATTCCCTCGATGATAAGTTTAAACAAAAAAAAAAAAAAAACAATTCCAAAGTTTTGAAAATAGACAAAAAAACATGAATGATTTATTTATGCAATGCCCCGCGTAACTTTAACTATTTCTTGTACAACAAAACAATTTCTAATGCTTGCAAAACGTATCCATTCATAATTATCTTGCGTGCCTAACTGGATTCAGTTTTTGTATTACTTTTATTTTGAAGTATTAACGCGCAAACCAGAAATACACTGCAAACTACATTTGCACTCCGTGAAATCAGTTACTCGGATCATATATTCCGTTGGTTGCCTTTTTTTTCCCCAACAGTTGTCACTTAACTTTTCGAAAGAAAATTTAATCAGCGTGTTGAATTTAAATAATAAATAAAGCAGAAACATTCAGCAATATTTCCGAGAGCGTGTTTCAGGATATTTTCATCTAATCCAGCTGTCACCGTTACAAAGAAAGAACATTAAAATTCAATTCATGCTTGAATAAACTTGTATTTTTAATGCAATACAGATGTTATACCATCAATAATATAAACTACTTTAATGTGCCATTAAGATATATTTTAAAACCGAATAAATTTTCTTTTAAACATATAACCTACATCGAGTGTCAATCTATCTGAAATATTTGCTGAATTTATTGTGCGCAAAGACACAAAAATAGGTCAAATTGAATTGTTTAGAAGTGTCTTAGAGATTCTATTGTGCGCTAAATTTATTAAAAGCATATTTATGAAAACTCCCTGTTCGCGTTGAAATAAAAAGTCGACAAATCATTGGGACCATTGTTTTTCAATTTGGTATCGTCATTTCATTTTGCAATAATGTTGGACAATTCTGCTTTATGAATTAACCATATTAATAAGAACAGAATCCAGCCTTCATGAGCTAATAATAAAATTTGTACGAATGCCACGCCGTGATACTCCAAATAAACTAATACATACTTGAACTCGAAAGTTATAAACATACAGAGCGGAAGCTAAGGATTTGTGCAGTATCTTTAATGGTCCCAATTTAAACAAGAATCTCATTTATAAAATTGTTTCTTCTTCAACATTTTCAATTCGCATTATGTATTGTTAAAAATATTTAACAAGATGAAGAAACATTTTTTAATGACAATTTTTTATAATCCTTTTTCCAAAAATACTACAAATTACTCTTACGATTATCCTTTTCACTATTTTTAATGGTAAAAATTTTGACTTTTCAGACATATGCCTAGAGTGATATAAAAGGTCATAAATTGCACCATTACTTCCTTTCTCAGTGTGCGTCCATTTTTGTATCTTAACAATATTTCTCATAGAGTCAACTTTTTGTCAAAGAAATAGAAGGCTGTGTAATTTTAATTAAAAAATTCTTTAGATATTTGATACAAGATTACGAATGCAAATCGACTGCGCAATTCTTAATGCACAATTCCGATTTGTACACATATATTTAATTTATTCAAAAAACATAATGTCAATCATATTGATCTGCAGGACTTGTTATATGGTATTAAGCGAATGATCTTGCCCTCAGAGTTTACAAAGAACAGAGCGCGTGGGTGGTATTTTGTCTATTGTGTGTATTGTAAAAGATGACAAAACAGGAAGTTTCGACATACGTCAGGCAATGATTTACAAAATAATATATATAAATGAATCTTAATTATTTATTCATTTCTTGGTTTAACTACCGTTGGTAATAAGCATATTTCCTGCGCGATGTCCAATTAAAATTATTCAACTAGGGGATACTAGTATATGTACACTGAGAAAGAAAGAATTGTGAAAAATACTAGACTTTCTAGTAAACTCTGGATATACTTGTATCATTTTAAGATGTACTAGTCGAATCTAGGAAAATATGCTGAAAACCTATTATAAGATGCTAGAAATTGAACAAATATAATTAGATTTCCAGTATATTTTATTAGACAAGAAAGTCTAGTATTTTTCACTATTCTTTTTTTTCAGTGTACACTTAGTTCAAACATATTGTATGTTCGATATTAAACTCAAATGGAACTGACACCTAATTTGTTTATTATAACCATGCATATGGTTACATCAAACAAATGTATGGTTACATCAACCATATGGTTATAATAAATGAATGATGCCAATCTTACCAATATGTTTCCTGCAATCATCCCATTTTTTTCCCTGTATATTTAATGTTACCACACATATGGTCACACGAAACATATGCAAGGTTAAAATAAACGAATCGTGTTAACCTTACTGATGTTTCCTGTGATTATCCCATGTCTTTTCGTGCACAGCTAATTCAATGGTATTATTTATGGTACGATAATATTTATGATAACCTCTTACCAATGACATGGTCGACGGTATGATTAACAATGTCGTCGGAAGAATGTTTAATTGTTGCCTCGCCTTCCATCTTCCTATCAATGAGATCTTTGCTTGTTCGCGCTTTAAATTCAGTCTTGTTGAGTACCGGCAACTCGGACTTGTGAGCGTTGAAATGAGTTACCGCGTCGAGGTAACCCATGGCCGATTTTTCGTGCAAACAATCGTTTCTCCCGTTAATCGACGGCGGTTTGCTTCTCCACAGGAATATCAACAAGAGCAATAACAGTACTACTAACAGAAGAATACTCATTACGCTGACGGCAATCGCAACAATACGATTCGGATTCGTCTGTGTAGTCATCGTAATAACCGATCAATTTCATCAGTGTGCTGGCCTGAACTGCGCCCACTTGTACCCTTCCACGCATTGAAGTTTGTGAACCTGTAACAGCAAAATCGTTCCACGATTAATTATAAACATAAAACTGTAAACTAGCAAAACGTGCAATTTCATGCTTGAGATAAATTGAATTGGCGGCATCGGCACTCTTCTACCGTGACGTTCGAAAAAAAGAAAAAAAAACAACAACAAAATTGCAGACGAGAAAATTTATCACGGCCTTTTAGGCCTAATGATATCCGTTTATCAATTGGAGAGGCTATTTTAAAAAACGCACTTTTCAATTGCACTCGTGGCATTATCGCAAGCGAGATTTTACTAGCTGGATATTTTTAAATGGAAAATATATCCTGCGTAGGAACGCGCTGCTCTTCGCTGAGAGAAATTTATTAATAGTTGGTACTGTGCTTTATATCCATGTAGAATGATTGGGAAAGTGCAGGCACAGTACTGGCGTACAAGGGTGGGCACTTAATTAAAGTTTCGATATTTATTTCTGATAAAATATGTATTGGGACTATGGTAATAATCCCATTTGGTTGAGTGCCAATGGATAACTGACCGTTGGCGTAATGCTGGCACTAGACTGTCCCAACTATTAACATGTTTTATCATAATCTTTCACCACTTGTATTTCTTCTTCTTTGGTTTATAAAAAATCAACTTTTAGTTGCTTTTACCCTGTTTTTAATTAAAATAACCATAATATGGTTAATTCAACCAAAATTCTGGATTCTTTTCATTATCGCGAAAATGAACTAAATGACTTTCTTCCCAGTGTACAGGATTAATAACTCGGAGATATTCCATTAGCCTCAAGAATTAGTTACAGAATATCGAAAGGGAAACTTTTATGCCTTTCAGTTTGCCATTTATTATGAAAGTAATTTATGTTTATGTAAGTTAATATTTATATAATATAAAAGTTAACATATTAATTTTTAACCAAAGCATACATAAGGAGATATGGACAATATTGATATAATTGTTATAAAAATATTGATATTTTTTATTAATTGTTCATTAATTACCCAATTCAATTTTGAAACCTGGGCAAAAATATATGTTTACTTACAAAATGTTAATAGAAATACATTAAACATATAAATAATTAATATAATTTGGACAAATATAAAATTAAGTTAAAGAAAAGGACAATTAGAAATATTTGTTGATCTTTACAATTCACATTGTTACAGTATCTAGCGAAGCGAACATCTCAATGATTCATTGGTACGTTTCCAAATAATTTTATGCTCAAGTGCATTTGATTAGTAAAGCAGTAACATGTTAATGTGGCTGATTGAAATTAACACATTCGGAAAAAAGAGACACTTTCTTCATAGAAATAACCCATAAAACATTACCGATAAATGTTTCAATGATACAATTTGAGAATGTACGATAAAGTATTTAAAGTTATCGACTTTATACCGTGCATAATGCATTCCGCGAAATGAAACCTTTCTTAATAAAAAAATTTCAATTAAAGGTTTCAATTAAACTAATCTATAGATTAGTTGACACAAATTGCCCGGAGTATTAAACGCGCGAGTATTTGAAAATCACCGCGGGATTAAATGTAAATAAATTCGCGGTAAATCAAGCGATTGGTCATTGATGCACATATATTAACTTTTATATCTATATATATAAAAATCAATGCCACTTTTCGTTGTAATTTTATAACTCAAGAACGGGCTCACCTATCCAAACCAAATTTTTAGGCTTTGTTCGTACTATTTAGTAGATGGTTTATGTGAAG
>JABFPN010004210.1:0-15760 GCA_022817305.1 Leptoteleia sp. ZL-2020
GTAATTAGAGTTCGCGCGATTTTACGTCAAGAAGCGATTACGAACCGCGATATTAATGCGCTTTTGTATTTCGGAAGGCGGTTTAAAGACGTCGCCGGTTGAACATCTCGTTCGATGCTAAGTGAAAAAAATGACATCGCTCGGCGGATGCCGAGAGGCTGCGGAGTGCTCTCGCGGCCGGAGACGCGGCGCATTAATTTTTTAAGCCCGGCTAGGTGATACGGAGCTTTTCGTTTGATTTAATGCATCGCTGTTTTGAGAGTGAGGCCAAAGATTTCGCGGATACGAAAGCGATGTGACGTTATTAATACGCGCTAGCGGATAATTTATTTTGAATTTAATTTTAACGAAAAAAAAAATGGTAAGAATTTAATTGGACCGAAGATGAGATAATTGATTTTTGGAGGGTTGTCAAATTTAACATCCCTGGTAAAAATGAAATATATATGGTTCATATATATGTTAATGACTTCATATAAGAAAATAAGAAACTCATATATAGACATATATGTTTTTTCTTAATCCATATATGACTATATATGGTCGATATATGGTAATATTGATATAATATTCTAGCCATATATAGTTTCAATAATTTTCTTATATTGAAATCAGTTATTACCATATATCAGCCATATATATTAACCATATGTATTAAGAAAGAACATATATATTCATATATATGTCCATATTTTCTTATACGAAATCATTAATATGTATATGGACCATGTATATTTCATTTTTCCCAGGGACTTATACCAAAAGAAAGGATTTGGTGCAAATTGCTATATTTTTCAATAAACGTTGGGTTTACTCGTATATTTTGTTCCTTGGAAATCTTACTGTTTTTCCAGCGAAATTTCTCAATTGAATAATATGAATTACTATATCACATGAATGAATGAAAGGCATTGAAAGAACCCTTTTCTTCCCCCATAAAAAGCCTGACACACACATAAAAGAGAGGGGAAAAGCCCTCAGCAACTCCAGGTCCAGTTATCTTTGTCTCTCTCTATATATACATATATCTCTCTCTTAAAAGATACCCGAGTTATTCGGTATTATCTTCTTAATAGACTTTGGGACTTTAACTCAAAATTTCTCATAAATATCCTATAGAAAAAATCACCAGAGTGGACGTACTGGCCCAATACTGGCACAGTACTGTCAGCCAGACTTTATTATATGGTAAATAGTATAAGTTTTTAATATAAGTAAGCTTATATAAGTTTCTCACAAGCATTACCTTTTTTTGCAATAAAACTACATAATGATCATTATATCCTATATCAAAAAGGCCAAAAATGATTTATTCAATAATTCGTTATCTAATGGCATGATGAAATTGCGTAATGTGTATTCAACTATTGATTCGCGAGTTTAGATACGTTTACATTTTAGTGTTTGCATACGTTAATATGTACATTATTATGTCTATATATTAATAAATACATTAAATTATTATTTTTATGTGCCTACGTGATCCTTTTTGTTGCTGATTTTTTCTCAATGAATATTTATATTATCATTGACATAATTAGTCAGATTTCATCAGTGCAGTACGTGTGTATTGTTCTTAATTATCATTGTCGTCCGATACATTTCGATTAGGCGAATGAAATTACCGCTGGTACATATTAGGATAACCGAGTTGAAAGTGAACAAACGATTGGATTTAATAAATCGAGATTGATAGGCATACTGATGTGGCATAGATACTGATTTACCTGCCATGCACGGTTTTGTTCATATATGTCAATATTATTACATTCCTTTCAACATTTCTTTCGCATATGTCAATAAAGTTTCAATCGTGAATAAATTTCAGGCAAAAAAGATAATAATCTCTTTTTATTGCTGTGTATTAAATGCGATTCTATTTATTGTTTTATGTCACAAATCTGATTACCTTCGATGCCAATAAGATCAATTTTATATCAGATCAATCTTTTGAACTGTATATATGTATGGAATGTCTACATGTTCTCGCGTAAAAATAGACATGTCTCATTTATTGACATATATGTCCCATATATGCGGCTTTCGTTCACATATATGTAGCCATATACATTGCATATATGGTAACCATATGTTCTACCATAATACAACATATATATTATACATTTAACACATGTTCTGTATTATATATACAATACATGGTCTACCATATATGTAACATATGCTCTACTATATATATAGTACTATATAAATAACTTTTACTTAAGTTAAGTCTATTTTCAAGTTATTTATTGAAAAAAAATTTGTAACCATCCCAGATTTGAATTTGAGACTCCAACGTGTTAGCCTGATCTTCTGTCGATGGTGCCATCAATCCTTAGTTGCAATGCCATAATCTTTAACACATAAGTATAATAGATAAATGCTGGCACTCTTTGCATACCAGTACCGTGCCTGTATTGAACCAGTACTGGACAAATAGATAAAGTTTACTGGCTTAAATCCGTTTTCCCACTGATGGCAGTACTGGTTCTCCATTGTTTGTCTACTGGCACCATTTGTATACCAGTACATCGCCTGTATTAAACCAGTACTGGACAAATAGATAAAGTTTCGTTTGCAGACAAGTACTGGGCAATTATCGGCGGAGTACTGGTTGGACAGTTAAGTCCAGTACTGGCTTAGATCCGTTTATCCATTGGTACCAGTAGAGATACAGTACGGAATCAGTACTGGTCCATATATACTTTGCCAAAATAAGACTATCAGTACTGTGCCAGTATCGAGCCAATTATGAGCCAATTATCAATACTGGCGGTTTCCACCTGGGATATGCGACATATTCTATCATATATGTCTCACAACATATAAATCTTTACCTGACTCATCCACATTATGCAACAAATTACTCATTAAAACAATTGCACAGGTAACTCGCGCAACCTCGTCAACAGAATTGCCCTTTATTTGTCCTCTCCCTTCCCCCAAAAAAAAGTGAATAATTAAATAACATTTGACATGAAGATAATGAAGTAGACAGCGATAACCGGGACGTAAAATAAAGGGCGAAGAATAAAATGAATGGCAGAAGGTTGGTAAGCAACCATCGCGTGACCAATCCGGCTTCCGGAAGCTCTTACGACCTTGCGGTTACGTGCTCTTCTCTTTATGAGCCGCGTCAACGATAGGAAGTCATCCGCGAAGTGGCGAAAGTGTGGCTGCCACTGAAATTCGAGGTAATCTTCTTGACTTCGTGGCAAGTTGACGTAGTGCTGCGAATAAAAGAGTTTTCGAGAAAAGCATCGGATAATGGACCAAGGGGGTAGGGGGGGGGGAGGTGCCGGGAACTATAAGGAAAAATGAGGGGTGGGGGGGAGAATCTAAAAGAGAAGACCGCTTATCCCCGAGAAATATCGTTCGAGATTTTTGCACCGCAGAGGGCGCCACGGGGGGGCAGGGCGGAACCAAATTTCACTTCGTTCCGATGGTTCTTTCCATTCCGGTTGGCGGCAAAAATAAACAGCCCTTAGCCGGACGCGGGAAAGCCCGATAATCTGATCTTCGATAAAAAGTGCAACTTTATCTGCGTGGACGCGCTCATACCAAATGCGCGGAAGCTTCGCGTCGGTTGGCGCAAAAAAAGCGGATTATTCATGGCCAAACGTTGGTCGTTTTTTTTTTTTTTTCGGTCGCCACCGCCGGCCAGCCCCATTTCGGTGCATTCCTTGTAATTTAATATTTGTCGTTCAACATTTTCCTTTTATTATTCGACTTCATTGCGCGGTTATTTACGGTTATTGCCCGCTCGCGGAAGCGCGCATTTATATATCGGGGGAGAAGTGCGCGCGCGCGAACTTTTGTTGCTCGTACACACCGGGTCGTTTTGCAATATGGATGTGGATTTAAATACCGTTATATTTCGTACAATCGAAAGTTATCGATGTCTCGGTGTATCTTCAAGTTTCGAGATATTTGAAAACATCGATGTATGTATCGACATAAGTACACTTCAATATATCGAAATGCATCGAGGTATCGATATATATTTGGGTACAAATATACTTTAATATATCGAAATACATCGATGTATCGATATATTTATATTTAATTGAAATATAATTCAACTTATCTAAATTATAGATGTATCGATGTATATTTAAACGCAAATATACTTAAATATATCGAAATGTATCGAGGTATCGATATATATTTGGGATAAATATACTTCAACATATCGAAATACATCGATGTATCGATATATGCATGTTTAGTTGTAAATATAAATCAATATATCGAAATATATATCGACGTATCGACATATACTTAAATATCAAAAATATCATGAATTTAAATATCAGATATATCATGGAAAACTTTAAACGAATTAATTAAAAATAACGACGTCATTTCCCTTTTTTTTAGCTCCGAAACTTATGCATCGCGCAGATGGATTTGGGGTAAATATTTAGATTCATACAGACAGTCGCTTATGTCATTTCCAAGCTAAACAGTTTTAATGACATTTACGGTACGTCATGCGGTAATAATTGTCACTAAACGGATGTCGAAATATGAGTATATCCGCCGACGCGGTCTACTTTTATTGCCAGATTATATCCGCTATTGAAAACCCACGGCTGGCAATTAATATTTCACGACAAAATGGTCAGCCTCGCTGTTTTTAACTCAAACAGACTACAGCAAAAGTTACTGCATTTTAATTGACTTTATTCAATGAAATTTTTAAGTGCGAAGAAGCTGCGGACGTTTGCGGATGAAATTAATTTAACTTTTCCTTCTGTTATTAATTTACACGGTCGGTCCCAGTTATTTCCTCTTTTTCTTGCAATATTTCACGGTTGCGGAATAATAATGAATAGTTAAAATAATAATCGAAGTGATTTGCCAACATTTTTCAAGGGGAAATAGAACTTCTGGACGGAATCTGGAAAGCTACTGGATAAATCATCTGGACAATGTCTGGAGAAAATTTGGAAACTTCAGGACAGTTTCTGAACATTTTATCTGGACATCCATGAGGTGTCCAGACGAAATTCGTTTTGGATAAATTCTGGAGAACATTTGGAAAACTAGTGTAAAATTTTACACCAGAAGATTCCATGGTTTCAAAAATAAACTCTCTTGCGGAAAACTTGTACAAACTGTCATTAGCGCCACCTACTGGAGTACTGCCATACAGATGTATTTTTCCGCGCGGGTTTATCCAAAACTGATTTCGTCTGGACATTTATAGATGGCGCTCCTAACCCAACAGATGTCTAGAAACTTTTCAGATTATGTCCAGAACCTGTCCCGATTATGTCTAGATTTTGTCCAGAAACTGCCCTGATTATGTACAGATTTTGTCCAGAAACTGTTCCGATTATGTCCCAATTATGTCCAGAAACTGTCCCGACTATGTCCACAAACTGTCCAGATTATGTCCAGCAACTGTCCCCATTATGTCCAGTTTTGTCTAAAAACTGTCCAGATTATATCCAGAAACTGTCCCGACTATGTCCAGAAACTGTCCCGATTATATCCATATTTTATCCAGTAGCTTTCCAGATTCTTTCCAGACATTCTATTTCGGATTATGGTAAAATACGTAAAATTATTTTGTATAATAATTAACGTCATTATTGCTCGACAGTGTAACGTATAATGACGGCATCTTTTCAGATAAGCGATTCCTTAACGTAATCAGTTTAAGCACTTTACCACGCGAGTATATTAAATAGAATTATTATTAAAAGGAAAAGGCACTTTGTGGAGGTTTGCCCGAGAAGAAACGTACGGTACCAAAGATGGAAGTAAACGCGTTAAAAATTTATTTAACGTCGTCGGACAATTATTAGGTGATTAATTTAAATTTTTATTCATTTACAGTGATAACGTTGGATAGAAATTTAATATACGTTCTAAAAAAGTTTACGCGGAGCACGCATTACTACAACTTACATCTAACCTAAAAGTATCCCAACGAAAATGCTGAAATTTTTATACCACTTAATAATGCAGTTAATTTTACTTATACTTAATTTTACATTTTTTTTTTTTATTTTACTCTATGACGCGGGTACTTTTAACTTCATCGCGTGTTATAATTTTTTTCCTTCACCGTCATTCATTATCAATTAACCTAAAAAATTGTTATAACATTTTTTTTCCATTTAATTACAAGCTGCCCCAAGTTTTGAATTAAATTATAATTTTATTTAATTTAAAATATTCTACCCTAATTACAAGCAATATTGTAAATTAATTGCAACCTAATTTAAGAGAACTTCATTTACGTTAAATTGTAAACTTAACGAAAAATGTCTTTAAATGTCTGCCCCACCGGAGGACGGGAAATTAATTATATATTTTGATATAATAAAATGTAATACGTCGTTTGATTTTATGAATTTTTCATTGAACCGGGAAAGTCTTTGTGATGTACTTATTGCTTGGAAATTTCATGTTAATTACTGTTTAATGAATGAAAATTCATTAAACTTCAGGAATAGATTCCGTTTCATATAGAATTGCTTTTGAATGGAATTCTCTCTTTGCATATTATTGATAACAAAAATAATTGCTTATATACAAAGCTTTATCGAACGATTTATTATTTATTAATGTATAAGCATAAAATTATATATTGGAAAATCATATGAATTTGAAATAAAAATTAATAGAATTATAATATTGATATTTTCAAATTATTCTGTTAAATAAAAATAACATTAACGAGAATGATAAAGAGCGAAAAAGAATTAAAGAATTAAGTGTGCAGAATGTATTTAAAAATAATTGTATATCGCATATATGTGTCATATATGTTAGATATATGATTTGGGACACATAAATACGTATTGAAAATATTTTTTAAACAAAAAAATTAAAAAATTCGTTATGTTATAAAACCACATTTGTGTTTCTATAGTATATAATAATATTCTACATATAATTTTATATATATAACAAAAAATATATATATTAAAAAAATATAATATCAAGATATTAAAAGCATTTTAATTATATTTTAAATACAAAAATGTAAAATGACTATAATTTCACCCGAATATTTATCTCATCCTTGAAGAAAAATAATAAAATAAACCGTTTATATATAATGCAATTTAAATAACATTTACAATTTACCAACGAACCCAACCCCCTTTTCGATTAAGCGTTCAATTTCAACTAAAATTAAAACAAAGCAAAGCCTGAAATGGGGAATGATAAGCGTGAACCTTTAGTGATTTTTTTGTTAAAGATTTTCACGTGTTCTGGTTTTGAAAATTATGAGCCATTTCGCGTTTTTACGACGAAGCCTAAAAATGTTTCTCTTATCAACGATGCGACAGACAGCCTCGAAGTAAATTTTATTACGCTCTTAACGGTTCCTATAGTGATGCTTTGCATCCGCATTGCAAACGACCAAACCCATCTGTACTTTCCACTCACTTTTTTCTCCCCCCTCCTTCCCCTCCCTTTAGATATTATTTTGATGAGAATTGCAAATTGGGTATTTGCAAACTTATATCTTCGAGATGAATTTTGCAAATTAAGCTGACGCTCGAGTGTCTTACGATGAAATACTTGCAATTATATATAAACTCCTGTATACTGCAAGTTCAAGTCATTCAAATTTCCCGCGTAAACGAGATTCTAAGAATAATTTTGTATCTTAAGCCATACCTTAGTAAAAATGAAATATATATGGTCTATATATGTATTAAAAATGTCATATGAGAAAATTCAAGATATGTGTATATTTTTTTAAATTCATATATGATCGTATATGACCATATATGGTTGATATATGGTAATAATTGATTTCAATATAAGGAAGTTATTGACATTATATATGGCTGGAATATTATATAAATTATTACCATATATGGATCATATATATTTCACTTTTATTAGGATATTGATAGGATATTGACATACAAATGAATGTAAATACAAAACAAGAACAAAGTTGTCTACTTTTTACCTAATTTACTATATATATAATAATATATTTAATATAATATGTAATATAATAGAATATATTTAATATAATATAATATAATATAATATAATATAATATAATATAATATAATATATTTAATATAATATAATTTAATATGTAATAATATATTATATTATATCATATTATCTCAATATAATATACAAGAAATATTTCAACCCAAAATAAATATTTTGCAAAAATGTTCACGGGCTCCTCAGAGCATCCAAATTTATGGCCACGTAGATAATATATTTTGCTAAAATGTTTTTGCTGATTTTATTACCGCGGACCAAACCTCAAGCACGCGAAATTTACACTCCAAAAATATTTACGAATTCGTTATTGGTGCCCAAAAACGTTTGCATCCGGGGGGAAATGAAAAATTGAAACGTCCAAATTTGAACGTAGCCTTCGACACACGCGCCACTGATTGTGCTAAATTTGAAAGGGATTAATTTATCGATGCTAAAGGCGTTCTCTCTTCTCCCTCCCCCCCTCTCTCTTTCCTTTTTTATACCGCAATAAACGCCACCACTGGCGTAATTCAACTGGAAAATCATTCGACTTTATTTACACCGCGCTTATAAATCGCGTTACATTTTTGACGGCTCCAAATAGACGCGAGTAACGTTATTATAAATTAATCAATTTATAGCGCATAAAGTTGGGGGGGAGGGGGAGGGGGGAAGGGCAGACACTCGTGAATTATACGCGGCGCTATTATCAAAGTACATTTCGCAGTAATCAACCCTAATATCGCTAAGAATTTTTATTGCATAATGTAACGAGCAAACTTGCCGCCGTCCTTCGACTTTAATAGAACTTTCGCTCTCGTCAACGGACGAGATGCAGCCAACTTTACACCGCCTTTTACCTTCAAAAGTCATAACATA
Organism: Leptoteleia sp. ZL-2020; assembly: GCA_022817305.1. NCBI lineage: Eukaryota > Metazoa > Arthropoda > Insecta > Hymenoptera > Scelionidae > Leptoteleia > Leptoteleia sp. ZL-2020. The sequence continues at coordinate 8,860 of JABFPN010004210.1, forward strand.
GTTTTATCTCGGGCTTAGAGGAGTAAATCATAAGAGCCGCCTTGATTTTCAGACAATTCAATTTTCATGTTAGTCACCCCCCCCCCATCCCCCGGGGGGCAAAGCTTTATTATAATACAGCGCGATCAGATCTGGTAAATTTATCCCCGTCGTTTAGTTTATTTATTTACCCTTCGTTTATTCGACTTTCGCATTTCGGTAATTTAATGCTGGTGCTTTGCATGTATCCCATGTAAAAGTGAGCATAGATGTTACACACGTTTAGCATATGTAATTTAGACCACATAAATACTTCATACATGGCAATACTTATATAATATATTTAACATGTATGGCCAATTATGTTTAATATGTGTTGTCACATATACCAACATGTTTAACCAGATATAATTAACATGTATGGTCACATATAATTATGACATGTATGGCGACATATATCTAACATGTATCGTCACATATACCAAGATGTATATCCACATATACCTACATATATTTAATATATATAGCCACATATACCTAACATGTATCGTCACATATACCAATATGTTTAACCAGATATAATTAACACGTATGGTCACTTATATATCTGACATGTATGGCCACATATATCTAGCATTATTGATTATATATATCTAACATGTATGACCACATATACCTAGCATATATTTAATATATATAGCCACATATAAATAACATGTATCGTCACATTTCCCAACATGTTTAACCAGATATAATTAACATGTATGGTCACTTATATATCGGATATGTATGGAGATATATATCTAGCATTATTGATTATATATATCTAACATGTATGACCACATATACCTAACATATATTTAACATATATAGTCGCATATACCTAACATGTATGTTCAAATATAACTAACAGATATAGCCATGTATGTCAGACATGAACAAACACATATGTAATATATTTAGATACACATCTAACTAATATATGTAACTAAATAATAGATACATATATTTAACATGTATGATCGCGTATATATCTGACATGAAGTCATATATATCTAACATATACGACCACATTTATTAAACATATAGAGTTGTATATATAAATTGCACGTATGCATATATATGCATATATATATTTATAATATTTCTTATATGTAACATAAATATAAAAATAATAACCACATACGTGTCGTATACGTCCCATATTTCTTACAAGTTTTTACTTGTAGAATACGCCAAATCGCCTGCACACGTGTAATACAGTTTCTTGTCTAAGTAAGCCAACTATAGTTGAAGCAATAACACCGTCCCAACACACGCTTTTAATTGACTGATTAATCTAAATTAATTATTTAATCAGATAAACATTTATGCATGTTAATCTAAACTACGAACTATAATCATTTTATTTCCCTTCTATACACACCGTCGAGTACTGCACGTTCAACGTGAACCCACTTATTCTCGTTTAAACGCAAATTCACATTCAAATGAAAAGCAAATAAATACATGATATATTAACTAAAATGATTAAAGCAAAGAATGTACGTTTATTTGCGACTGAAGAATAAGCACGACTCTTTACATTAATTATTTCGACTCACATTTCAAACGGGCACAATTCAAAACAACAAGAAAGGAGGCAGGAAAATTAAAAGTGGAATAAAGCGGCTGTAGTCAGACATAAGAAATAAACGATCCGAAGATAAAGGCGGCACTTATAATTTGCCAAATGTCTCACTTGGACATTTATTCGCAGCAACTTTCGTGGACGCCCATCGATTTTTTTTTTTTTTTTTTTTTTGCAAAAAAGCCAAAGAATATCAATTACTCCCTTTTACCAGCACGTTTGTTGGTAGGGGAGGGGGGGGGATAAATATGAATCGTAAGTATACTTGGCCTAGAAAACTTTATGGCAGCACTTTATTTTGTCCATATAAACTGCGCTCCTCGATTCGTGGAAATCGAGTTAAATTATGACTAAATAAGTGGGAAGAAGGCATGCTCACTCACTCACTCGTTACTCTCACTGGTCACTACTCACACGAATGTATGTTTCACTACGCGGTAAAAGAAAACAATGTCAGTTCTAACTCGGAGACAATAAGGTTTTCTTTTCTCCTTTTTTTTTATAATGAATTAATACTACTACTGTAGTAATACTACTATTTAATTAATTAATAAATTTTACTATAATTAAACGAACGAACATGTTTACGTTTCAGAATAAACAACAAATGTGTTGCAAAAAGTGTTGCAAAACATTTATTTTATTCGCTGACTGCGATGTCATCAAGAGTGCACAAGATAATTGTTCATTTGCAAAGCATTAGAGTTTCTTAGTTTCACTTTAATGCCCCGGCTATTTTCAGCGAAGAAAAATAGTTCCAATTGCGGTACTAAAGCAAGCGGGTGAGTAAAGGTTAAGCAACAAGCAGTTACCATTCATTTTCTACATTCATTTTATAAGAGTTTTATAAGAAAGGAACTACTTTTTCTTTTGTTATAATTATTGTTAATGTTCCACATGGATTCATTTTCCCAGTAAATATTTCAACATTTAAACTCTTTTTTTTCTGCCTCGGTGCGACGAATGTGATAAAAGTTTGCGTTTAATAAACTTCAACTACCCAAATTATAATGCACCATTATGTAACGTACAACCAGTGAGATTCTTTTTTTTTTTTTTTTTTTTTTTTTACGAAAATGGGAATATTTTAATGAAACGCCCTATTCTCGACCTCGCTTAAACGAATTTGAAATTCTTATTATCAATAGACATTTTATCAATTTTAACAACAAATGCTTGTAAAACAAACGACATTCGGCTATCCTCGCAAAATTTATCTGTTATATCTCCAAATGTATTCTATGTTATCATTTATCTCTTTGAAACGTTATTACGGGCTTTTTTTTCAGCGAAATGAAAGATTCGTGCAAATATGTCGATTTTTAGAATTTCAGAGACCCGTCACAGGTGACCTTGCAAATAAAAATTTTCACTCTATTTTCGCAGCTGAAAATACACGATACATATACTAAATTAAAAAAAATATATAATTTAAAGGATGTAAAATTTCATTTTTTTTTCATTTTTATTCTTTCATGCGTGTAGATCAAATTAACCGTGTGGAAAGTACTGGTTCTGACAAATGACCCAAGATTGGGCTAGTACTGGCTGCCAATGTATGGCAGACGGTATTAGCACAATATTTACGAAAAGACAAATGACAAAAGATTCTATAATTTGCGAATACAGTAATGGGATTGGTTTTTCTGGTTATCCGGACTTGTGCCAGTACTATGCCAATGTTGGTTTTCAACATCGACACGACATTGGCAAGAAATCAAAAGACTTTCTATGGTTAATCGATGCAAGATGAGAATCGATTTTTTAAACGGACTTTTGCCAGTACTGTGCCAATGTTGGTTTTTAATATCGGCACAACATTGGCAAGAAACCGAAAGACAACTATTCCTACGATTTACCAATGCAAAATATGCATCAAATTCTCTATCGAACAAATTTTCACCAGTATTGTACCAGAGTTGGTTCTCAATATTAGCCAACGTTATTTATTAACCATTCCATACAATATTCAAAGCCGAATAAAAATGTTCGAAACTTGTTCAACCATTTTTAAACATAACTTTAATCTTCGTCTGACATATCCCTAAAATACTACTTAAAAAAATCACTTTCCACTAAATTATTTGCAATACACGTCACTAATATGGAACTGAAGAATGAAACGTTTTTAATATTGCTTACACACAAAAGTAATATCTGTAAATATTTGGAAAGCCAAATTAAAGAAACAAAAACAACCATCTTATTTGTTCACATCCAAAATTCATAAAAATTGATGTAAATATAAAACAAAAACAAAGTTCCTTTATATTTTCTATACTGAAAACGTTTCATTTTTCAGTCTTATGTCACTAATTTTCTCTAATCGTTACAAAAAATTAGATTACGTCAATTAATTACCTACCACTCAACCAAACATCCGGGTGACTTATCAACATTTTTGTTGACTCGAGCATTGTTCGTTTGCGCGGGGGGAAATTTGCGCGAAGCGTACATTTTATGCAATATTTCGTAACTTGCGCGCGATGCGCGCAAATTCAAGTTTAATATAAATTCAGAAAGTATTACATTATTATATTCATATTTGATAAGAACTTGATAATTTTATTCTCTTTACAGGATTTCACGCTCGGGGAACATTAACTCGTCGTGAAATATGCAACGGGGAGCGGCAAATTGAAAATGATTTCGTTGCAAAATCCCTGATTAATTTTACCAACGGACCGATCGATTATTTACGACGAAATGTGTTTTAATGCGACTTCAATATATACATATATTATACCGGGCGGAACAACGAAATTTTAATTGGGGATGTGGAACAAAAGAAACGTCGACCGATGATTATTTGATATTAAGTTGACGCGCGGTACAAAGCGAAATAAAATTCGCACTAAACGTCAATAACGCTGAGTAATGACGTAAAAAGGGGGACGACGGTAAAAGTATCCCGAAAATCGTGCACATCCGTTTCAGTTATGAATGAGCCTCCATTATATGTCAAATTAGCGTTCGATTCTTGGACTAAAGTGAGATAGCTCCGGGTTGAGTTGATACGCGGAGGAAAATGCGCTAAAATTTGCAGCAAGTTTTAATAAGTTATTTTGACGCTTATTTCGAAAATTCGCGAGCCGAAAAAAGTTGAACAATCGAAGCGCAACTGAAACGCCGATTAAAGATTTAGTAGAAAAGTTCTAGACTTACTGATAATATACGGAAAAATTTGCGAGACATTTTAAATTTTATAAACTCAATTATTGCGAATATTTCTTCTTTAATATATTTTCACTCTAAATAATACTTGTATATTGAGTTGTCAGAAAAAAATTTTGTTTTTAGTAATCTGAATTCATTAGCAAAAAAATTCGACGCGACGTGAAGTTGCAGATGTGGCAAAAAGTGCGCGCGCACCCATGACAAATATGAATAATAAATGAGGATAAAATACGTGATTGAATTAAGTAAAGTTGAAGTAAAAAAAGTAAAAAAAAAAAATAATAAAAATGTGTTGTTCTTACGAAAATGAAATTAGATATATTATATCAATCAATTTGTGATAAATAAATTAAATTATTATAATATGGACGAATGTTCGTGTATATTAAATATAGTAAAAATCGAACGTACATAGTCCATATATCTTTTGACAATTTTATATAAGAAAATAAACATGTATAGTTGATATATGGCAATAATAATTAATAATAATTATTATTGATATTAAATGATTAATAAATTATTAATGTGGCTAGAATATTATATCAATAATTATCATATATCGACCATGCATTGGCCGATTTAATCGTATATACATTATTCTTTGTATTAATTATATTATTATACTTATTACTTATAATATATTATTATTATATTAAGTATATTATATTTTTTATATTATATATATTATATTATATGATAGGAAGATGTATATTAAATATATATGGACCACACATGTTTCATTTTTACAAACATATATATAAAAATAAAATCAAGTTAATTACAACCCACGAAACAATAATATCACAATAATTAAAACCAACTTTTTCTGACATTAAAACATTGAATTTCATAAAATTTAAATCCACGGCCGAGCCAAAATTATTATAAAGTTAAACTTTGAACTTTTACACGACATTAATTGGACATTCCACGTGCAACTTTAATTCCTTTCGCCCCATCAGATATCCATCAGAAAAATAAATTGCCAAAAAAAAAAGAAACGGAAAATTCAAACAAATTCAGTACCATCCATCCATCGCCATCCAACCTACAGTTGGCCCAACTTTAATCTCACCGCCGAAACTAATACCATCCAACAAAATGAGCTAGGGCCGCGCGCGCGTAAGTGTCTGGCGCAACCGGGGAATGTATAATATCGAAGTTAACGCAGTCGCGCGAGATTTCGTGCGGAGGCGGCTACCGAAAGATAACGCCATCGGTCGAACGAGCTCGCATGTCAGATTTTCGAACAGTTAGCCCCGACAACCCTTGTCAAAGTCGACCCGTGCCGCCTTTCAGTTACACGGCCCTCACGTGCCCCGGCAATATTTTGACCTCCTTTTGTAAAGTTATCTCCGCATTGCCAAGCGCCGGAGCACTTTTACGTTGGCAAGTGGAGACTGGAAATTGATATTCCTGGACCGTTGCTCCGATGCTGATGTTGTTTCGACATCGAATATTTTTATTGATCTTCCTTTTCCAATGGAATATCACGTTACCGCTCCCCCCCCCCCAATGATAGATAAAGCCGTGTTATGACGCATTTACGGGGGAAAGTAGAATAAGAAACAAGTGGGACTTGTTCCGCTGCAACGAAAGCTTCGAATCGTTTATTAAATGATGCGAAAAGATCCGTAATGCCCCTTAGTATCAAATTTATATATGCGACGTGTAAGGCATTGTATATGCATCCATATATGACATTATATATACAAGCATATATTACATTATATAACGCACCCATACATAGTATTATATATACTTCTACAGTAATCCATAAAATTAATATATGCGACATATATGGTGTAGCCATAATTGTCACATATATGACATTATATATACAACTATATATGGTATTATATATGCATCCATATATGGCATTCTATACGTCGCATATTTGGTTTTACATATAAATTTGTATATGGCATTATATATACAAGCATATATGACACTATATATGCATCCATACATAGCATTATATATAATTCTACAGTAATCCATAAAATTAATATATGCGACATATATGGTGTAGCCATAATTGTCACATATATGACATTATATATACAACTATATATGGTATTATATATGCATCCATATATGGCATTCTATACG
>JABFPN010004211.1:0-15759 GCA_022817305.1 Leptoteleia sp. ZL-2020
GAGGGGAGGTCAGAAGTTATCCGACGCAGATTATGAATTTGTTTTGAAATTGAGGAATCGCTCGCGGATCATCGGTTAACATTTACCGAGTTTTTTCTCGTTACTTTTTTGTTTTAAAGTTGACACGTGTGTTTTCTTCGCTGAGACGTTAACCCTCGTTACTTTTTAAAGCACGTGTCAATGTTGCAAAATGGTGACATTAACTGTAGCAAGAAATATAATAAAAATTACTGTACCATCTGTTACATAGACGTCTGTTAAATAGATATTACACATTGAAAAAAAAACCATAAAGACTTACTCTGCTGGAACTTTAAAGCGAAGCCGTTTGTACAATATTGGAACATTTACCGTGCCAGCAGAATAAAAATTACCGTATCAGCACAGTAAAAATTACCGTGTTTTAAATACTGTGATGTGTTTTACCAGAATTTTTTATGTGCTGGCACGGTAATTATTTCTATATTGTACATATGACTTCGCTTTTAGATTCCAGCACAGTAATTCTTAATGGTTTTTTTTTCAGTGCATATTATGTAATTTTATTATTAAAGAAATATTGATGTAATAATCATTTGAACGATCGAATTTGATTATTTTTCGTTTCAAATAATTTTAATTCCTTTAAATTTAATTATTAGCTGTGATTTAATAAATACGAATGTTCCTCCAATGTAATACGTGGAAAAAGTTTTATTTCAAATATGAATATCAAATTTTGCACATGTAAATTTCACGAAAGATTTTTCAGTCAATAAACTTCGGCGTCAGAACACAAGAAGGAAATTTCAAATTCGAGCAACGAAATGCAAACAAAGTTATCAAGTAGGAAAAATTTGAATTATTTACGTGATGCTATTGCAAAAAAAAAATCGTGTCAACTGAGCTTCTAAGTTAGTTACAAATGATGTCAAAGAGAAAAACATAATTTAATTCTATTAATGGCTGAATGGAAATAAGGAACAATCATTTTATCAGACACGTGTATAATAATTTTAACCAATAAATGTAAATTAATGTCTGTGTCAGAAACTTGGACATTTATTCATATTTCAGTTATTTTAATAACATGACATTTAGAATGGTACGACACTTTGACAATAGTAGATATAAAATATGTGTAAGTGACTTTTACACATCGAAATGTTTTGTATTACATTCAGTATATTTATATAAATATTGAATGGGAAAACGGTGCAATTATAAATATTGTACAGTTATTTGTTATTTATGTTAACGGAACACCACTAATAATATATAATTATTGTATTACATTAAAAACTATTTAAAATGATTTTTCAAATTTCAAATGGGCGTCATTAGATTATTTCAAAAATAATCTAACGATAGTTATAATGTTTCGTTTGTAAGGGGATTGGAGACAACACATATTTACTTTCCATTCCATGAGATAGAAAACAAACGTGGCGTGTTAGTGACTGCACTTTGCCAGTTACAAAAATCACTAACTAAAGTACATATTTATTTTGTAATCAATGGCAATTATTTAAAGTAATTCGGACATAATTCTGCTAGAATTATGATTCACTTATTTCAATTATATTTTCTTCGTGTGCTCCAATTAAAAGCTGCCAGTTGAAATTTGAACTATTTTACAATAGTTGTTTTCAATTAAATATTGAATTCGATTGATAGTCATGTCTGTACTGAAGCGATTAAAATCTATGATATAATTTATCTAATTAATCTATTTAGTTAAATCTAGTCAATATGAATTCGGATTAAATTAAAAATGATAAGATCTGATCCGAATGAGAATGAGCAAAACAAATGGAATTCACAATAAGAAAAAAATCACATATATTATTATTATACTATATCACAAAACGTGGATAAAAGGATTTTTTCCATATAATACAGCAAAAATTATTATATGATATTAAAAAAAATATCGTCACAGTATTAAGTTATAATTGCTACATCATATAATGATTTTCATACCCCCAAGCACATCCAATTAAAATTGATTAATTTTGCTTAATCAGATTTAAACAAAATTCAGATTCCAATATATCCGATATAATAATATATACTTTTCGTGATTACTAATAGTTATTACTTAATAACAGAATTTTATTTTGAAAGGGAATTTGCTGAATAATAATAATAATAATAATAATAATAATAATAGAAACTTTTCCTTCAATGAAAGAACCTATGTTACATGAGCATATTCGACGGGTATTTCAAATTTTGCTTTCCGCGCACAGTTGTATGGCTTTATATTACTTTCTGTTATAATGCTGAATTCATGAACATATTTACATGGAATATTCGAATGTTAATACGAATCCCAAAACATGCTCTCGTTTCGTTTAACAAAACTTTTCTAACCGAAAACAAAATAGTACTAAAAATACGCAAATGTTCATTTAACATGTCGATAACCATATTATAATGACAAACACGTTTCTTCTATCAAGATCAAGGAAACTGTGTGCGAATTGCACGCAAACTTGAATCTAATAAATCAATATTCTATAATTAGTCAGACTTCCATAATTAATTACATATTGTAAAGTTTAATGAAACGTTAACTTAAACATAAAATCAATAATTGTTTGCTATCAGTATTCATTGAGCACAACACGTTGGGGCCATATGCGTTTGTTGCGACGCATAGTATTTCTAATAATATAATTTTTAATTGCCAAGATAACTTATATTTTAAATATTTCTCACTTCAAGGGATCACGTGGAAGTCACGTGGCGTCTATATTATGCAAATGAAAAGTGATGTTACGTTTATGGCTTATCGATTTTTAAAAATATTAAGATACGATTAATCATTATTATCTCAATACATTCAACAAGAAATGCAGGCAAAATATAATAAATAAGTGCACTAAAAATAATGTTGTGTGTAAGTTTATTTATAATCAATCTTACTCGATTTATATATGTGGTAATTATAAAAATTGTTTAGAAACTGGCGTCAATATTTATGGGAAATGATTTTAAATATCAATTATTATTTTATTGAAATTTTTTTTTGTCATGTTATTAAACAATTAGAAAACTTATAAATAAGTTTCGAAAAATTTTTGCGAAAAACATTTTTCGATATTGGAATCAAATTTAACCTAAATAAACTTGGAAGTTATTATTTTCAGAGTGCAACACTACACAGCAATTTCTCTCAATTAGATACAAAATATGAAAACAAAATATTATTCATCTCTAAAAATATACCGATCCATGTGTACATACTTTCTACGTAAATTCCCTCTGAATTCTGCTCCAATCTATATGGATGGACGTATGTATTAAATACGTAAAGTATATACGAGGATTTAAGTGAATGTACAGTTTAAGCAGATAATAAAACATTTAATTCTGAGCGACTTGTGTTTATGTGACGGCTTAAACATTGTCTAATATACTCTTTTCGCTTTTAATAATTTTAATATACTACTGTAATTTTGTTGTTTAAGCAATTCCTTGATTTGAACAAGAAACTTTTCGTTTACGATAATAGCCAGTCTTATTATCTTTATTTTAACAACTTCGTATTTTAATAATCGTAAATTTCTATTGTCAACAATTTATCCTTTTCCAAATATAACCGCGTATCCTCTGTAATTGAACACACGAGAAATGCTGGAGAAATACAGCATTTCCAATAGTTTTGATATTTTTAAACGTTGGATTATTTGAAAAATATCAAGTTTTCTTGAAATACTTAGAGCAACAGGTCAGAATGGAAAAGGTTCGTTGAGAAAAGGACTTTATGTGTCCACGCTCATTGATAAAAGTCCAAAGTTGCCAATATGTATTGCTTACTTTTTTCTATAATTGAATCGTCTCGAGGTATTAAATAAATAAATAAAAATTCTGAAATGATATTTTTTCCTTAAAATTGTATCAGGGAATGTGAAATATTATCGATAATGAAAAGTTTCACTACAAGATAAATATTAACTTTAACTAAACTACAAAAATATATAGCGTATGAAACTATATTGTCTTAGACATGACATAAACGGAGAAGACATTTTAATGTACATCATTAGATCTCCGTTATATATCATTTTCAGATCTAGAATTATTTCAAGGTTAATTTAGCACCCTACTGGTATTAGTATTTTCGGTTTTTTCTTCAAATTATAACTGAAAATATCATAGTAAAAAAACTATGTCAGATCAGTGATCAAGCGTTGATCCGTTGAGGTGCGGTAACTTCAATGTCTGACTATATAAACGTATTTACTACTGCAATGTATATTCACTCCTAGATTGTTGCAATTAACTTCAATATTCTGTGGCTCAAATAAACTCGTGGAGCTTCTCGAATTCGGACAAATGTAGAAGGGTAATATAATTATAGTTATTGGCTATAGGTGTTATCATAATTATACGCTAGCGAAATTTATTCGTAGTAATTGTCACTACTTTCGAATGTTTTAATCAATCGTTCGCCTCATCGAATATCGTCAAGTGAAAGGGCATGTTTCCCAAATACGATTCCTGTAACAAATAATTATTTATCAGGCAGTCCGTAGAATTTTAATGTGAAACTGCGCAGCGTTCAATTAAGCTTAATTGCATCACAGTTGAACGATGATTTTCAATGAATTTTGGCGAATAATTAATTAGATGCATTTATGTTGTAGTGAAACAGAGCTCGTTGAAAAGCACTATTTAAGTGTCACGTTTTAGTTTCACACTTAGAAAATAATTCCTCGAAAAAGGAATTATAAAAACGATTAAAATAATATGTCTTTGGAATTACAAAGATTAGTGCTGAACAACGCATAGTTGGTTTGTTCCAAAAAATATCATTTTAAAACATTAATAAATGAATAACTATTCGCAAAAATTTGAGTCTTTTTACATTCTCTATGGAATGTTAGTTATTAGCGAATATCTCTAGTTAATATCATTTTACCTTTAATAACATATTTTGCGGATTTTTGCTGATGAAAAATTTATTACAAAAAATGTAATTTAAAAAGACGAACAAACGACTTAAGAGGGAGATAAATGTGACTCGGATATTTCATGTAACGATTCTTCATTGTTAAGCTTTTACAGTAATTTACAACTCATGCTCGTTAATCAATTTTTCTTCGTGAAAATGCATACAATGAGAAATTATTATTCATTGTATTATCACTAATGATAGAATACTCACCGAGTTAAGCGATACCTATGTCTTAAATAAAATATCGATAATGGTAATAGGTCAGTAATAACATTTCATAGCTCATCAACAGAAGCATCAATTAGACTTACAATGACGTTATAATCTAGAAAATCACTACTGCGATCTTTTACGAGTGAAACGGTTATTAAAAATAATTTAGACACCAAGTTATTGTTTTTTAAGTGCCAAGTGATGTTATATATTCTTTACGACAAATTCAACAAAAAGTTCCACATTATTTTACATTGTAACTGTATAGGTATCAATGAAATTCAGATTTACTTTTTTTTTTTTCAGTTTTTGAGCCAAGAAAGGAGTAGCTTTTGGCAGAATGCCAGATATTATTGTACTTTAAAAGTACATTTGCAAAAGCATTATCAATTAACAAGATTCATAACGCAAATTTTTGTATCATATTTAAAAAAATATTTTTTGATTTATTTGTCTGTTTATCAATCATACTAAGTCAGTATACAATCTTCATTAATATATACATGATTTATAACAATATGTATATGGCTTTTTTAGCACAGATTTTGACAATTCTTATATTTTGATTTTTGTTGTATATTTTGATATTTATTTCTTTTTGTAAATTTTATTATTCTAGGATAAGTACAATATTTGATATCAGTCTATGTTGTACAATGCAAATATTTGATTACAAACATTGAAATACAATATTTTTTCAATGTAAAAACTAATTTCGAGAAATGAAATGTTGGTAGAAAATGAATTACAGAAAGAAAATAATTTTGCGATATTTGATTCGTTTTGTTCGCGTTTGGCAATTGAAAGTCAAAATTGGAAGTCGAAAATGAACTCTGAGTACCATGAATTGTTATAGAGCATAATTTAAATCGATGTTGAGTTAAAAAACAGAATGATATTCATGTTCATTTCGGTGATTACATATGATGTTAAATACTAAAACTCCACTACATAAATCTGCCTTTTTTTTTTTTTTTTTTTTTTTTTTTTTTGTTTTATTCAATAAAACTTTGTTTTTTTCTTTTATCCCTTTTTATATTTTATAGTTTCATAGTGACAATATTATCTTTACAACTTCATAACTTTAAAATTGTTGTTTAAATTGAACACTAATATTAATTAATTAACATAATTAATTAGTTTTAACATAATTGATTAGTTTTCGTTTAATTACATTTAGTCTTCTGTATTCATTGCACAATGTCAAATACAATCAATTAAAATTATATTAATTTTTTTAGTAAACAGAAATATGAAGGGATATAAATTTTAAGTCGCATGTAATTAAGAATGAAATAACACTTTTGAATTAGAAATTTATTTAGAATTTCAAAATTAAGATAAATTTTAATGTATTGAAGTTACTAGTTTGTGTAATATTTTGATGTAATACTCAAAGTTTGAATATTGTAAAAACGTACATAATATAAAATTGAATGCAGGAATTAAATTTTTTGTTACATTTTTTTGTTAGTACTGTGAAAATTCTAAATTAAATGATGCATTTATTTCTTTAACTGAAAAAGTACGTAAATAAACCATTTGAACAAGAAAAGCATTATTTCGTTTCCGTACTTTTTATCATAAAAAGGTCACAGTTGTATTTTTCATTTATATTCTACGAAATAAAAATTACACAGTATTAAGAGCTATATTGATTGTATAGTTTTAGAAGCAATAATGAATTCATTATATAAATGAGAATAAACAAGAAACAGATAAATCAGGTTGAAACGAGAATAAAAGTGTAAAAAAAATATTCTCATCCAAGATATTTCTTACGTACTTATAAAAATAAATCTTAAAACAGATTTTATGGAACATCGTTAATTTTAAATTATTCGTAATTTTCCTTTTTTAAAATAATGAACAAATATATTTGAATAAATAATGTTCTTTAATATATTAAGTTCATACATAATACTGTTTAAATTATATTGCTAATTTTTAATTGATAAAGTCTAATATTTTATTGATTCAATTAAACTTAAGTATGAATAAAATCAAATATTTTCTTAGTGCATTGTAATACAAATAAAACTTAACTTTATGCTAATTTTAAGTGAAAATTTCCTGCAGATTTTCTTAAATAGCTGCGCTGAGCCAAAGTTGCATGGTATAATATTTTTCACATCACGTTAATATCAAATTAGATGAATAAATATGTTTAACATTCACGGTAGTAAAATTTCAAATTCAAGGAAAAACATTATACGCAAAATTATAGAAATTTACTTTTATTATTGTTATTACTCTTACAAGAAAGTGGTATCTTCAATATAATTACACAAGTCAACGGTAGAATTACATATTAGAATAAAATAATTCGAACATTTCGTGGAATACATTTTAACGATTCACTTCAATGGTCAAATGTTCTTTTAACGAAAATTTAAGATTGCACAAATTTAACACAAAATAAATGCTGGATGCAGTCACGAATGGTCTAAATCACGTACAATAAATCATATAACACAATCAAGCCGGTGCCTCCGATACCACCGTTTAAAATTAATTGATAAAAAGAAATTAATTGCGATATTTCGCACAAATTGAAGTGGTTGTGTATTGCCGAAAACATAATACAACCGGTCATTTTTCTATGATCAACAATAATTTATTGACGTGACAGATTCCGAAACGAGCATAGAACAATAAATTGTTTTGATAACCTGAATCGCGGCGATATTTTACCGTAGTTACGAAAGTAATTAAGGAATTCGTGGGCCGCATTTATTCACACACGTCTACGCCGATTAGCTAGATTAAAAATAGTTTGTTTCGACTAATGCACCGTTTTCCGTTAATGATGAAATCCTTTAACAGAAGGAAACCATGAATTTATCGTTTTCATTTTTAAAATAATTGCGAAACGTTGAACGTTTTATAGAATCTCAAGTGCTACCTTATTAAGAAGAAAACAATTGTTGTTAAATTTGTTTTTCTATATCTCATAAACCTGCTTAAAAAATGTATTTATTGTGGTTGAGTTTTATTGGTATCAGAATTGTAATAATACAATTTTAATTTTATACTATACAATGAAAAATATTAAAGTAATTAATTAATATTATTAGCAAATAATTATTTATTCATCAAATATGATTTCAGCAAAGAACATTTTAAAAGTTCGAAAATAAATTAATTTGATCGCCCTTATTTATAAATCCCTTAAATTTATTTCAAGTATTTATTATTTTAAAGAACGCAGATTTAATTTTATAAAATTGAAGATTTAGAATTTCGCATAAAAAAAGGTTTCATTGAAATTGCGAGGATTTCGTACAACCTAAACCCATTTTTTCATAACATTGAATCACACGGTGATGCGCAGAATCAATTAAAACTGAACAGATAAGTTCGAGTCATCCTCCGGATTTCTAGCTTTCGCGTCGTTCGATAATTAGTGAACTTCCCAGGCCAATGTTTCTCCATCAAAAGGCTCGTTTCGTCGAAATTGTTATCCACTGCCAGCTGAAAGCATTTTTTGAGCTTGACTGTCCCAAATACCTGTGTTTCGTGCTGTTATGTTACGAACATTTTTTGAAAGCTAATTAAAGTTCCATTGGGAAATGTCATTGTTCGTAACTAAATTCAAGAATTCATTATCGTGGTACGACTTTTCCCAACATTTAACCCTTTGACCTAATCCATTAGTTGGTTTCGCTAAATATACACTACTGTTTGCAAATAGTTCTATTTATCAAATATTCGAGAATGCAAATAACAGGGAATATATAATACAGCTTGTTTAATATTGCACGTAATTCTGTACAATCATTTTACCAAGGGAATTATAATGGATAAACTGTTTCAAAAAGTCACGAAGAAAAGAAACAAAATATTACTGTATTTCATGGTAGTACTGATTTATGAAAATGGAAACATTTTTAATTAATTTGGTATTAGCGAAGCAAATTTTAAGTAAATTTTAATATTTTGAAACGTATTAGGTTTTATTTTTGAAAACCACTTCTTTTGCAACGGTAACTATAATTTCTTGCGAATACAATTGTCAT
Organism: Leptoteleia sp. ZL-2020; assembly: GCA_022817305.1. Taxonomy (NCBI): domain Eukaryota; kingdom Metazoa; phylum Arthropoda; class Insecta; order Hymenoptera; family Scelionidae; genus Leptoteleia; species Leptoteleia sp. ZL-2020. The sequence continues at coordinate 9,178 of JABFPN010004211.1, forward strand.
GTTACATGTTATATTATTAAATCGAGCAATTTTGGACACGAATTACTGCAAAGATTGAATAAGATTTTATATACTTTTCATCAGTGGATACAAAAGTCCTCCTTCCATGCATTTATGATTATTTCATATAGTTCAAACAAAATCAAGACGCGTGAAATGAAAACGAATTCATTGTATACACTTTTTAAGATACGCAAGAAATTACAATTGTTTTTATTCAAATTAAGAAAAGTAACAAGTATTCATTGAAATGTCAAAACAATTGTTTGCTTGTGGCTATTAATTTTTTTTTTCAGTTATTTTGCGTTAAAACGAAACAATGATAAACAAAACATCAAGAGGCAGCTTTTTTTTTTATTCCTTTTGACAAAATCATGAACCGTCGTGTAAACGAAAATCCGTATCTTTTGACTCGACACTGCTGTAAATTTGTCAAAGTACATTACGCTGTAGATACTTTTGCGTCCACAAATATGCAGCCTTATGATTACAATTGTAATGCACTTTACTCTCGTACTTGCGTGTAATTGTATTTGCAATTGTTCTGTCGTATTTGCTATTCCCCTTAATGGAATTCTATGTAATACTCTTGGCGAGCGCAGACGCCTGTGTATCTACTGTTACGATATAAAACGACTCTCGTCGACTTCCTGTCTCAGCGGCGCTGAGACTAACAGGTAGTTAACCTTTAACTTCGAGATCGAAGCTAACAAAGTATCCTACTAATTTATCCATCTACCAGCGAAACTAAATTTAATGCTTTATAGTGATTGCGCGCACGCAAAAATGCAGTTACGCAAATCAAAACTTCAACATGCGCTTGAATTCACGCTAATGGTATCTTTTCTTGCCGTGCAAGGGTCAAAAATTAAAGTAAACCCGTTTTTTGAGTTACTCAATTAAAAATTACTGAGTAAAATAAGTAAGCGTATACCGGTAATATTTCACTCGTGAAAAAATGTGTGCTTCACAATACAACTTTGTTTCAGTTTCGAAATTTATTTGTGTTATCTTTCTTTAGCATGTTGCTGATAAATTACAAAAGATAAGAGAAACTACATTCTGAGTCATATTTTTCTCATTCCAAAAAATGTGGAAGGCAATTTAATGCTTAATAATTCTTCTTTTTTTTTAACTTAAAGTATCGAAAAGGCATTAAATAGTGCGACAGAGATAGATTAATAACTTTGTAGCCGAGTCATATTTCACCTTTAGGGGGTGTCAGAATGAAGTGCTTTAGCCAATTAGTTTTACTTATTATTTTATTTCTTATTCTGCAATATATGTCAAAGAAATTTAATGACGCCAATTTGAAAAAAAAGGAAAAAAAAAGACTACTAATACAATTTTTGACGCAAAATTAAGAAAAGTAGTTAAAAAAACTATTACTATATGTGAAATTAGAAGAAAATTTCTAATAACATGCAGAAAGCAAACTTAGCCTTTTTGTCTGCTAGAATATACATCAAGTAATAATAATAATTATACTATTTTTACTACAAAAATAAATAATTCAGTTTGTGTGCATAATGTTGAAAGTAATAATAGAATTTTAATCTTGAGCTATATTTTTAATTTACTTTCACTAATTTCCTTTTACGTGTACCATTCATGTTACAACCCTTGTCGTTGCTTCTAACTAAAAGTTTGGATAAAAGTAGAAGCTTTAGTTAGAAAGTTTACCAACTTTGATTAATCAGCGACAGAATGATTTCTGTTGTCAAGCGAAATAAGGTTAGATCAATAATTGGGTGGGTGGGTGGTCATTACACGTTACTTATCTTAGGTTTTCGTTGTGCATAGATACACACTGTATAGTGCAGAAAGTTAAAAACAATATAAAATAATTCTGAAATTATTTGTTATCGAGTGTGTGTTTTCAATATTGCTGTAACAGTAGATAAATTCTAGTGCTATTATAAATCTCACTTTCCAATTAAATTCTATTAATTATTTTACAACATTTAAGTCGTAAATTATGTAATTAACATTGTTTCAAATTAATTAATAAAAATCGTGAACCTTAATTTGTAAAATTGAACGAAAACCCAATTCCTTCAAGTCTGACGGAATTTTCCATTTTTTTTGTTTTTTCTTGCACTCCGGATCATTTTTTACATTATAGACAATTATATAATTCTATAAATATAGAAAGTTTTGTTAATTATGTTGGCGTATTTTTTTAATTCGTTAGTAATGATAATAAGAGGATTGAGATTAAGTTGGAGAAATGCAATACCCATTCTCGTTTATGATACGGAGGTTGCAGGTGACCTTGCGATACATCAGTCGATTCGGTAGTTTTATAAAAACCAGATTTTCCGGTTTCGCCAAGGGATTTTTGGTGTTTTTATTATAGGAATGAAGAATAAATGTCAAGGGTTTTGAAATTATGTCAGCTGGTATATATAACGGGTGCTCTATTAAATTCAACAAACCTTAAATCCACATTTATAGACTTTTAACTCAATAAAAACGTACATTCAATTATTTACAAGAAGAAATAATAATTATATATTAATTATAATATAGTATAATTATCATCATATATTTACCGAGTTAATAATAAAGAACAACTATTCACCATAAAATTAGTACCAAACGTTCATTATAAAATAATTTCATAAATGTTAATTTAATTTTTGTTTCAAATCGTAAACTGGTTGATAGGGAATCCCAATTGTAGATTTTTTCATTTTTTACTTTTGTTTTGAATAAATGATACGAATGTGTAAAGAAATGCGTGTAATGATAAAGGAATTTGTCAATATTTCAAGAACACAAATTTGCATTAAAGTACTCAATCAAGTAACAAAAATGAAATCGCACCACAAAAGGCAAAACACTATAATTTCGACATTGCAATACTTTATTTTAATACAGTGAATTCGCTATATTTCTTCCATTCTTGCAGCCGATTGTAAAAATGATATAAATTACACTAACCAAATGCAGGTGGCATTCGTATTCGCCGTACGTCACGAGACGGGGAACACGCGGATTCTAAAATACTTATATCCAGTACGTAAAACTGAAATAAAAATCTCAGAAAATAAGAAAAACCGCGCTGCCACGTTCAACATTGGCGACCGAGCAACGATTGAATAACCAAAGTCGAGTTACAGAATTTTAAAAAAAATACCACGGAGAAAGGTTTGAAGAAAATTATACAGCATCGTGCTCTGCAAAATTATATTAACTTTATTTGCGTTGTCTATGTAAAAGTGTTCCCTTACAAAAAAAAGAGACTCGTTCTTGCGATCGACAATTCGACCAGTCTTATTTATGTTAATTTAATGCAAAATTATTTATGAAAATATATGTGCATATATAAAAATGATTATTAATATTCCCATCGTTAATGTGATTTAAAAAGTCGGAAGGTTTCGCCTTTCTTTGTCTACCTGTGCGCATCTTTGTCGTCGTGGTACATTTCCACGTTTATACGATGTGCAGAAATACTAGGAATAGCATCGGGCGTCCACAAAAATGTTGGGAAACATATGGTCGTTGTCAGCTGATTGGCATTGTACATATTGTGTACTCAGAGACTGACGACCCTTTGTGAAATTCTTAGTTGGAAATCAATAATTTGTAAAAAGCAGATTCGTCTAGCGTGATGTGTCCGTGGTAGCTTCTGTTAAGCTATTTTATTTCAAGTTATTTTCAGCGCACGAATTACACTTTTGTTAATCGATTATTTTCTTAAACAATTATTCAATTATTATTCTAATGCCATTTAGTACCTGAGCAGAAGGACGAAAATAGAAACTTAAATCAACTATTTAGATTTACAATAAACATTATATATAAAGCCAAGAGTTAGTTCATGTTTATCACAAAATAGATAATTTAACATTTAAACGTGTCATTTTAAATCGTCGGAAATAAATATTATTGAGAGTGCAATTTCTTTTCTTCTATGCGACATGTAATTTTCACAAATTTATACTCGTACTGGTACTTTATACATACATCTATCCCAATGTGTAAAAACACAATAATAAACGAAACGAACGCAACCGAACAACAAACTAATAAAAACTTGATTTGGCAACAAAAATATAAAGAACCGACCATCTCCCTTTCATTCTACAAACGTACGCTTTATTGTCAATACTGTCACGGAATACAAAGTTGTTCTCGCCAAAATAAATACCATCTGTAAAGTCCCAAAAACAAGAAAAAAAATTCGCTTGCTTCTTCGAATTCTTCAGGTAATCCGAACAAGCCCATCTCGTTTTCGTACGTGCCATTTGTCCCTTTTACCGTATACTTATCAATGAAGCGCGCGTTAAGTAATCAATCAGACTTACGTGTTCCATCAAAACGTGTGGCGATTGTATCAAGAAAAGTATTTTGAGGAGCGAGGAGGCCCTTCCTGGCCGGCATTGGGATCGCCCCGCCGCTAAATGGGGCGATCTAATCTGAAACGTAAAATTAAGGGCACGTTTTATTTCGAATCAGTCGAATTTGCTCTCTTATCGGCTCGAATTTCGCATTAAACCGAGCGTTCGTGCTGTAAGAAAATGATCTGTTTAAAAATGACTATAACTTTCGGCGTTGAAAAGATTATTGTCTGTGGTGTTTGCGATTTTACCATACCATTGTGATAAAATTTAGCGCATTGTGCAGTAAAATGTATTGTTTAATATGGTAATAATCACCGCGATGACAGGCTTAGGGGGGGGGGGAACATTCCGAATAATTACCGTAATTTTTAATATAACTTTTTTCTCGGTTACTCACGGGGTAATTCGATACATTGAGTAAAGTAGCACAGATATGTGTCAGTTTTTTTAAACAAAAGTTACTGTTTTATAATACGAAATTTTCTGCTTTTAAGTACAAACACATTTAAAACTAGTACTTTTGATTTTGAAAATAGTCATATTTATTCAAAGATTAACATACATCCTTAACAAAGTTAAAAATAGTATTATCTGTTATATTTTTCTCAGTGTAGATATTCTTTTGAATCGGGCGTGCGTCTAAAAAGTTTGCAATATAAAGCTTCCATTACTTTGTTTTCAAAAGTCAGTATTTAAACATTTTTCCATGGACAATTATTGATAATTTTTCGCCTTACTTAATATTATGTGACGAATAAAAGTGAGAATGAATTTTCTACATAAAATAATGAATATTCATTTATTTAAAATTATCGATTAGGTAAAGTAAAATGTAACTACCATGAAAAAGTTTCGGATAGAAAAACAAGATCATTAAAATCTTTTTGTAACTTTTTGGATTTGACCATAAAGAACAAAGTTTACCTATACATTTATTTTTTTTTTCAATTTTTATTTTTTATCGTTGTGAAACTTTAAGACTTGTACGTCACGTATTTGTTATTATTTTAACGATTTACTATTCACTTTTTCAAACTCTGCATTCAACTTTTAATTTGAAAGGAATTAAAAAATCTAATAAAAAATGAAGCTGGTATTAAATAAAACTTGTCACACAAACCGAATTCTTTTAATTTGTTATGAATTGTTTATAACAAATATTCTTTGAAAGCAACATTGGTAATAAAGTAGCAATCGAAGACTAAAATTGATATAGTATTCCAAACGAATGAAATTCGAAACATATTTATATATTTGACAGGTAGTAAATGTCAAGCGCGTCCAATATCGCAAAGCAAAATAAGTTACCGTGTGTGTTTATACGCGACAATCGCGTATATATAAATATTGCCCGAGCATAATTTTGGATATTTAACTAACGTTATTTGTTGTTGTTGTTTTTGTTATTAACTAAATTTCAAGATTCATCTTCTACCTCAAAACGGGGGGTAATTTTTTAATTATATTTCTATAATAAAATAATAAAATATTATAAACAAAACGAAAAACATAAGTAAAATTATTATAAAAGCCACTGACATGGCTTAAAAAACTTGAATTAAAATCATTCGACCAACACAAGCACGTGACCCGCAGAAATTTTTATCGTAATTATCATTTGCAGACATTTTAATACGCGTTTAATGAAACGTTAGTTACGTTCTGCACTCGAATTACGTTGTCAGGCATCGCGCTTATTTCAATACATAATCAAATTGCAATTATGACGATATAATAATAGTATCAGTGAAATAAATAATCGATCGGTTTCAAAAACGAAAATATCTCACGATTGATAACTGTGCAACTTAAATGAAGTCGTTCACCGCGACTGTATGTTAAAAAATTTGTACACACTGATTGAGTCATCAATTTAAATTTGACTAGACAACAAGTGAAAAATTCAATTGAAAAAATGGCAAGTTTTGGGACGCGCATTTTACAGGATCAACGTGGACAATCATTTTGTCAGATTTACACTGCAAAAACAAGCGTTCTGTACAGAACGCTTTTGACGCTTTTTTGGAACGTTTCAAACGTTCCTGACTAAAGCGTTTAAAACGTTCCAAAAAAGAACGCATAAAACGTTCTTATCTGTCAACGGTCTATATTAATATGATATTAAAATCAATGTATATAAGTTTTATTATGTATTAATATTATTGGCCCATTATTTTGTTTTATACATTTTAATGTTTCACGACACAAAACAAACGTGCCAAGTTCACGC
>JABFPN010004212.1:0-15759 GCA_022817305.1 Leptoteleia sp. ZL-2020
ATAAACGCATCCGTAAGTAAAAACGTAGTGTTTCTTTGTCCCTCGCGCGGAGTCAGTTTGTCTCTGTCATCAGGACTGCCAACTTAAATGCTCTCACTGACAAATTCGCTTGTCCCATCTTCTATAGAGACTGGGTGTACCATGATTGGCTAAATATTTTTTTCCATCGCTTATGAACGAAAAGTACTACTTTTGAATGCTTTATACTGTTAACATTGTAAAATATATAGAATTTTTCATACCCACTAATAAGTTCAGGACAATATAAGTAATAATGACGTAAAAAGTACAAAAGTATATTAACGAAGCATGAAAATTTCCACAATCTGTTTCCCAGTAATTGTTAGCTGGGGTACAATAGGGCGGTTGAATCATACAATCGTGCATAATTTTATTCCAGTCTTCTCCAGTGACAATACGGAACAGCATTGCTACTCCTGTAACTGGAGATTCAAAATTTGCTCGCCTAAAAAACATTAATTATTAATAGACAATAACATTAATGTTAACTTTTAAATGCGGGAAGTTACGAAATGCATTGTATTCTGTAAATTATACACAGTTTGTTCAACTCGTGTATTCTACGTAAATAAGTTTAAATGCATGTACGTACGTACCTTCCGATTCCTTCGCCATATTTTACAGTACCAAATATAATTGTTCCAGCCAAAGCATAAAAAAATACCAGTAAGAACATTCCAAAAATGATGAAGAAACTTTTACAGACAGATACTCCTACTGTTAACATCAACATTTTTAAAGTTGTATGCTTTCCAGTAATTGTAAAAAATCTTAAGATCACGACCATGAAACCGATTACATACGATAGATCCTTCTGTGAAATATCAATATTATAATTTACATTACATAAATAATTTTTTAACAAATGTAATGATCATATATAGTATTGTATTGATCCACATTTAGTAAAGATATGATTCTATGTTTATATATAAATTTTAATATGTATTTACTTTCATAGTTGAATGAATGATGATCCAAATAACTCCAAATGATGTAACAAATAAATCATATCTATTTCTTCTTGATTGCCAGTAGCCTCGTGGAGTAAAGGCAATATTTTTCATAACAACTTCAATCAAAAAAACTAGCGTTAAAACAGCAGACAGAAGAGCCAATGATTCGGTGTGTTTTTCCTCTGTTCGCCACTAAAATCATATTTTATTTATTAAATTATTATACTGTGCTTTTACATGGAACTGAAGAATGACACGTTTTTTAAAATTGAGCATATAAAAAAACATTGTAAATATTTGACAGATCAAGTTAATGAAGTAAAAACAATAATATTGTTTATTTACACCCAAAGGACATAAAAATGGATGTAAATACGAAATAAAAACAAGCTTTATTTATATTTTATATTTTCGAAACGTTTCATTTTTCAGTACCACTGTTTTTATACATTTTTATTATTATTATTATTATTATTATTATTAAATAAAACTTACTGAGACGCACAGTAAAGCACTGTTGATAAGCACCATTACGGCAATGAATCTTTTAAAACAAATATTTTGCGTAATGTCATACACGAATGCTCTGAATTTTTTTCCATCAGGCCTGGGCGGCAAATGTAATGGCTGTGCTATTTTCAATCGTTTTTTCAAATCGCACCTTTAATGAACATTACTTTGTAAATAATTTAAATTTTACCGTTTCTACCCTTGTGAAAAAGAATGTTGAACAAACTAAAAAATGCTGAAAAATTCCAATTTTAGCAGTTTTTCAGTGTTTTTCAACATTTCATAGCATTCTTTTCCACAAGGATATCAAGACATTTTAATACTACTTTAAAATTACTACATAGGACCCTATCTAGAAGCCAACTTAAGAATTTGCTTGAGTAGTACAATTAAGTTGTACAATTAATTAGTTTAATTATATATTTAAATATTTTCCTAAAAAAAGATGATTCCTTTAAAAAAAGTTCCTTAAAAAAAGAAGGATTAATATATAATAAATTTTACTTCCATTTGAGCACTCATACAAAAAATTAATTTCCAATAATAAAACTATTATTATGTACTACAGTAAGTCACGCAGAAATAGATAGATGAACTTCCAAATAAAGTCCTAACAAAGAAGGATACTTTGATAAAGCCATAGGTACAGGTACTTTTATGGATGTAAAAAAAATAATATTTCATGCATATATTGTAAAGTTTAGAAATTTACTAACCATCTTCTTTGATCCACAGTTAATAAAGCAGTACCTTTATTTTCTGAATAATTAGCAATAACCACACCGACGAATAGAGTAAGACCAATCATACAACCAAGAAAGATGTAAATGTGAATATAAATAGCGTGAACCTGAAGAAAAATTTCTATATTATTTTACTATATATTATATTATATTATTCTATTTAAAAAATCAAAAAATTGCTTTTCAAGTGCAACAACTGAAATTGTAATAATAATTATAAAATAGTAATTAGATGAAGAAAAGTAAAAAATTTTTCAAAGTGTATGCAAATTCTTTTAAGTTCTACACTAAGCGAATTTTTTTTATTAGAATAATTTTCGTCAGTTTAAGGATACGAACGAAACTTGTAAAATATTAATTTATTTTATAATATATAAACACCAAAGATACTAACTGGTCCCAAAGCTTTGATAAGAACATCACGAACATCGAGCCAACCTTTAAATGAAAGCACTTCAAATAATGCTAGCATAGCATCGCCAATATTATCAAAATTAAAACGTCTTGGATTTGCCCTGAAAATAATTATAGTAACAATTATATTTTGATTATATATGTTAAAATTATGATAATAATTGTTACAAATCTTCTCTTAAATTACTAAAGGTTCCCCAATAGCAAAAAATATTCCAGAAATATTTGTCAAAAATATTCCTATGTCTAGCTCTAGAAATATTTATGGTATATTTCTGGAATATTAAAAAAATATATCATCCTAGAATACACCAGATTGTAATATTCCTTTGGTATATTCAGAATATTTGCAGAATGTACCAAAAATATTCCTTGCTATTAGGGTTATATTAATTCAGTTTTGAAAGTCTATAAGTCTTTTTATCTACCTTAAACATAAAATGTATTGGTAGCCCTGCGGACTACCAACATATTTTACTTTCATGGCGAATAAAATATTGTACTCAACTCGAACAAAAGTAGTTTCAGGTTGGTAGCCCTTCACTTTTGGCTTTGGTTAGCAACTTAAAATCACATTTTCCCTCGTTAAGTAATATACTATTATTCAACAATTAAAAAATATTGCGAATATGTCTTACCAAACGCGTGGCACTAAAATTGAAGGGTAGCTTTCATTTTTGCCTGGCTTCAATTTCATTTTCGTTACGAACACACGACGCATGAAAACTCCAACACAATCCTCTTTTTTCGTAATAGTTGGGTCATTACAACGAGCCAATCTGCCGCCATAGAGTTGTACACCGTAGCTCGCAAAGACAAACATAAGCAAAATAAGCAAAGTTGATACCAATAATATTTCCTTGAAACCTCGACATAACTCATACACGACTTTTCTCATATGTGGCACCAAAGTGAAGATCCTGAGTGGTCTTACGCATCGTAAAATCATCAATAATTGGGCACCCGAATTTGGCGGGACACTTCTAGGCATCCAACACAAAAATACCAAACTCACCTGAATGTTAAAAATAAGTAAATCAATGAAAAGAGAAAGAAATTAATTTCATATAGAATATAAATGTTTTCTTTGTAACGTAAATTATACTCACAACATATATAAAGACATCAAGCACAGATGCAACGTCTTTAATGTAAGCTTTAGGGGTAAAAAATAAACCATCGGCGAGTATTTTCAAAGTGAGTTCGATGCTCATAAAAATGACAAAACCATACTCTGCGATCTGCAATGCAGGCACTTCCATAACGCGATACTTTGGTGTTTCAAACATCATGGATATACACGACAAAGTCGTAGCACAAATCATAAACCAATCTAAATAAGTAACCAGACCCAGGAAATTGCTAAAATATAATAACTTTTATATAAGCGGACAATAATTTGAAATGAATAGATAAAGCCTATGACTCCAATAAAAATCATTTTGCCATTATTCATTCATGTTTATAAATGTCAATTTAAAATAATTAAACTAGAATTGCAACTTGACTTGGAACTAGAATTGAAAACTCGGTAATTTGATTGTTAAGGCCAGAATTGCCAATACTCTAAAACCCAACAGCTCGAAATAATCGCCTGAAATCCGAAGTACCGTAACGAAGGGTCAAGCGAAAAATCCACCTTCAACCTCAATTGAAATAAATTATTACCATATATGAATTAAGAACAAAACATGTAGGATCAGTAGGGGTAATTGTGACAGTGGGGTATTTGTGACAGAGCAAATTTTTTTAATTAAAAATTTAATTTTTATTTTTTATATATATGGAATTATAGATATTCATGTATCCTTTATCTGAAGAAATAATTTCAACATATTGTGAACATTACAATATTCTTCATGCATAAAAGTAATATTAAAATATTTTGTATGTATTTTAATTAAAAATCACATTTACCCCATATAATATAACATTCATGGGGTAATTGTGACACAGAAATATACAAAATAAAGCTCACAATTCTGCCAGCGGTGATAGTAGTAGCTTCCAATTTCTATGGAACAGTTGATTTTATCAAAAGTTCAGCAATTAATCAACCAAAATCAATAAGAAAAAATATTGATGAGGCTGAGATCATAACTAAAGAAGAATATTTAACTAAGTTAAAAATTATGAAGACTGAAAAATTAGAGGCTAAAAAAGAAAATGTCGCACTAAACACAATAAGAAAACGTGAAAGAAAATCAAAGAAAGAAAGAAAACATAATTACATACTAAAATAGTTTACAGATTAAAAACTAGTTAATTAGTTTACACATTAAAAATTAAGAATTAATTATGTTATGCAACAAATGTGATTCCCTGTGATACTAAAGATAATGTCGAACACTAATTAAAAATAACAATAATAATATTGAGTTAAATAAGAAATGTGATTTTACAAATATTGTTTATTATTCCTTATTAATATATTTATTTATGACCATTTAAAAATGATAGAAATAGCTTTGTCACAATTCCCCCATATAACTGTCACATTTACCCCACAGTATAGGGTAATTGTGACACAAAAAGTGATTAAATGCATCTATTACATATTTGTTGCTTACAAATTGTAAGTCTAAATAATATTTTAACTCAAAAAGTAGAGGCTTCAAAAACTATTTTACAACAAAAATTATATATGAAATACGACAATAAAGTATAGATACTATATGATTCAGATTAACATTCATTTTTTGTCACATTTACCCCTATTGACCCTATGTCCATATAGAAATTGTTAAAACATATATAGACCATGCATGTTTTATTTTTACAATATTATAGCATTTATTTCGTTAGGTTGGCATTCTAGGTGTTTACAAACATTGTTTTTTTATATGCTCAATTTTAAAAAGGTTTCAATTTTCAGTTCTATCTTCATATGGTACTTTAAATATAGCAATAGCGACTATTTCTTTAATTTCTTCCGAAGGTTTATCAGTTAATGATATTATCAGTATATGGAAGTTTTAATAGAAAACAATTCTAATAGTCAATAATTAATTAATAAAAGAAAAGTTTTATATTCAGAATAAAATTTGAAATATGTCATTGCTGTGCTATTCATTATTGGTCAACTAATCCATGTTTCTTGTCAGTCGAGAAAAGTCGAGAACGCATGAGACACGTGCAAAATTTGTGACAATTTCCACTTGCAAAAGTCTCGATAAGGCAAGAGTCATGATAAAATAGTGTAACTTAAAAGCATCCTGGTAAAAATAAAAGTCTGTAATAAATCGGGTGCTACAGACCTTCCAAACCCTTACAGACTTATTATAAATTTTTATTTTTACCAGGGTAAAGATTTGTTAATGCAGAATGATTTACGGAGGCACAGTATTATTGCGAAATTTCTTTACTTAAAATCTTTTACCCTAGTATTATGATCAAAAACAAACATACTTACTGCAATGTTTTATATTGAACTTTTCGCTCTTTTCCCGTCAATGGGTCTTTCAGTCTCGCGTCATAACGCGCATATACAAGAAGTTGGCAAAATTTTCGAAATTTACTTTCTCGAGGCACTGCAAATAGCGGAGTGTCAAAAAAGGGGTGATTTTCTCTAAGATCTTCCTCTCGTTGATTTCTAAAGTATGGAAAAAGATTATTAGCTGTGTACATAAGTTCATTTTTATAATTGTAACATTTCTCGTTCATGTTTTGCCTCTACACAATCAAAACAAAGAAGAGCCAATAGGTCTTCTTTCAAGATATGAATGAAAGTTCTAGCAATCCATTGATATTAATTTTTTCTACAGAAATTATAATACTATAATATTTTCACGGTGCAACATATTTGCCCTTACACTGTTGGCCTTCATTTTAATGTACCATGTACCTTCTCATTTCAGCCTGTTGCCTTTTAGCTTGTAATAATTTGATATCTAAATCGTGAGGTCGACTTCGAGATGATGTCATCCTGTTAATAGCTCCTATATCCCCATTTTCCATAAGATGTTCGTAAGTTTGTTTGAGTTTAATAGAACCACTGCGAACACTCCGACGAATGGATCTAGTGAAAGACCTACCATAATTAATATTGATACAGCTCATATAACATATTTCGCGTATAAACTGTCAAACTTTTACTTGTAAAATAATTTATTACTTCTTTTGATCGATCCTTAGCTGTTTTGTACTGCTGACAGTTCCCTGCGTTTTAATTAATCCTTTCCCTGGTACTGGTATCATAGCTGAATCCCCTAAGAGTAGCCTTTGATTGTTAGAATCGCTGAAAAATAAAAAGTCGTTAAGTTCATTTTAAAGGTCATTTTCTGTCATTTTTTTAAATATAAATGACAATAATAATTAAAATTAGATACCACTAACTTAATAATATGATTAATTGCAGCCTTTTTCAGATTAATAGCTACATTCCTAACTTTCGGTGGATTATTTAAAATTTTAACTGGGCGCTGCTTTCGATATACCATTTTGGAATCAAAAGTTTCATTGAATCTTCTAGTGCCACCGTTTTCATCGTCTTCTACTTCAAAAACGAATTGTCTCATGAAACTTTCTCTCACCTTGAATAAAAAAAATATTATTACTACACCAGAGAGAGGGAATGTTTTAAATTTTGTTGTGTGTGATTTGAGGGTATTTACACCCTTGTGGAAAGAAATTGTTGAAAAGTGCTGAAAAATGTGTTGAAAAACGCTGAATAACTGCCGAAAAAATGCGGAAAAACGCTGGAAGATACTAAAAAGTCCTAATTTTAGCAGTTGGCGATGTGGAGGTTTGAAAATTACTGAAAAACACTGAAAAGTGCTGACTGAAAATGTTGAAAAACTGCTAAAATTGGGATTTTTAGCATTTTTCAGCACATTTTTCAGAATTTTTTCCACGTGGGTACCTATATAAATAATAATGATAATGACAATGAATATAAAGAAACTAATGTCGATATATTTACCTTTGGTAAATTAAAGTCAGACGGTACTTTATGTAAACAAGTCATTTGAGGACTATCGGGAAATTTTTCAAATATTCTCAACCTGAATGGCAAAGTTTCTTTAATTTCAGCACTTTGTTCGCGAAATTTGAGTTGCTTAAGTTTTTTGATATCTTCATCTAATTCAAGATTATCCAAAATAACAGCGACGAATAAACTTAATACAATCTGTAACAGATTACACGTTTATTGATCAAGTTGTTAATATACCAATTATTACTTAATACTTTAACTATTATTATAATTGATGAATCTGCAATTATTATAATCATTTATAATTATTATTATACATATATTACCAGTGTCACAAAAAGATGATAGCAAATAAAATAAATAGCAACAAACGGTGCCATTGTTTCATGAGTCCTGAGCATCGTTTCATCCATGACTTCAACCCAAGCTTCTTGGGTTAAGATTTGAAACATAGACATAAAGGCCTAAAATTGAAGTTATAAGTATTAAAAAACAAATTATTTATAATTATTATTAATTGAATTTAAAGCAGCTATTAATTTACTGAGCTAAAAGCACCACTGCACATAATTATATATACTCAAAATTAGTAAACATATTTTTGTAACACATGCACGGAAACTGCCCTGGTTACCGTCCTATTTAAAAAACGGAAACCAGCTGATTATAGACGAGGACGAAAACTTGCTGGTTACCAAAAAGAAGGAAAATAGTGCACGTATTACAATATATAGTATATGTGCCAGGGACGGAGCGACGATTAGAGACTCGTGTGAATTAGTTAACTTCACACTAGTCTACAATCGCTGTCGCTCCATCCTTGGTGCATAATATACTATTATTTAATATAATATATTTCATTATTTACGTACCTCGGGAAAGGTTTCAAATTTTGTAAAATCACAAAGAAAGCAGAAAAGTTGCATTGATATACTGGACGAAATAACCAGTAAACACATTGTAAAAATAATCAAACTACCCAGCTTTTTGCCAGGACCAAATATCTTGTAAACGAAATCTTCCAGCATTGGTGACGCTTTGATCAGTCGTACGACGCGTAATACCTAAATCATAAAATTGTCATCAGTTTTCTGATACATAATAAATGATTTAAAATTTTAATGAGACTTACATACTTGAAAATATGTGAATCCAGATAGATAAAAGAACGGTATAATATGAATCGTCGTACCGATTGCAAGAAGCAATTCAAATTTATGAATGGAATGCTTATAATAACTGCGAAACCCAAGACACCAAATCTTGAAGAGAGTTTCCAAATCGAGAAATATAGTAAATGCTACTTCAACATAATAATAATTACTGTAATATGGCACTTTAGGTCGTTCGTCGTGTTTGAAATTCATAGTAGCCGTTGTTATCCCGTTTGCTAATATAGCAATCATAACAACCATACGAAATTGGGGAGAACGTAAAATTGCGTGACATAAAGGGGATGCTGGGCCACCATGTTTATTTTCATCAACGGTTATCAGCTTCCAACCATTGTCATCCCCAATTAATATCTGGAAGATTATAAATAGTTAAAGCTTTATTCTTAAATATGTAAAATATTAATAGATACTAATAAAAATACATGTTAAGTAAAAACATGCAAAGAAATCTCATAAATATCAATAATTGTTTATAAACATTCCAAAGGGCAAGTTCTTTTTAAAAAAAAAAAAAAAAAAAGAACAAACGTGGTATTTTTTCCCTGGCTTTTGATCAATAAAAGAAAAAAAATCTATTAATTCTTATTGAATCCAAATAAAAATTTATGAGAAGGTAGAAACGTTGTTTTGTGTAGGGTAAATCTCATTTAATAATATATTATGGACCAATTACGGAACGACAGTGGTTATAGAGGAGTGTAAAGTTGGCCGTGCGAGACAAAAGCGGCCACCTTCACACGAGTCTCTAATCATCGTTCCGTCCCTGATGCAAATACTATTTTTTGTAACAAGTATAAAGAGAGTGTCCCGTTTCCGTTCTATTTAGAAAAAGGGAAGCTGTTTTTAGATGCTGACGGAAACTAGCTGTTTTCCGCCCTAGGGCAGAAGCTGGCAAGTTTCTTCCTTTGCCTACAATAAGCCAGTTGCCATTTTCTAAACAGGATTCAAACAGGGTAATTTCCGTACACATGTAACAACAATTTTCTTAAAATACAGTATAAACATACGGAACAATAAGTTTTAATAAGTCTTACAAACATAACCATGTAAATTCTACCTGAGATGCTGAGCTATTATTGATGTGTCCACGAACTCCCCACATTTGTTGAAATTGTACTCGAATTTCATTAAAAGTTTCAGTAATAACGGCAATAAAAACGTTTTTAACTAACCAGGCTAAAAAGAATATCATCGTACTGAAATACAGAATTGCTCTCCAAGCTGGTAAACTGTCGATAGCACGATACATAATAAATACCCATCCCTCTTGAGATGCGGCTTGATATACGGTGAATATGCTTGTTGCTAAAACATTAAACATTGAAAAAAATTTATTATATATATGATGTAACACATAAGAAAGAGACTGGTTTCAGAAGTCTAAGGGGACTTCCCAGATAGCGAAATTATACCAAATTTGCGTTATGTTTGTGTTTTAAGATTTGAGTGATTTTTCAAACATGACAGCAAAGTGCGTCCTCATTCAACTTTATTATTTATAGAACGTTATTGCAGATTAAAAGATTGTCACAAATATAACAGCAACATAGATGCAACATAATGCATGCTTTATTTTTAATACATAGCATGTTAACAAGTTGCTGTAATGATTGGCTTTTAGTAAGCTGCAATATATTTGGCCTATTATTTGGAAATGGCTTGTTGCACACATTTGCGCAATGTTTGCAACAAGGTGCGTCCTCATTTTACTACGGTTTAACTATTAACGAAATGCTGGTGTTGTATTGTACAACTGTGACAGCAACATTGTATGAAAAGTATTTAGATGTTGCATGTTGCGCATATGTTTTTACAAACACGTTGCAATATTTGCAACAATATATTTTCCTGCACGTCATTGCCCTAATATTTTTGTGCATACTTTTCTATCTGGGTTATAGGTGGGTTTTGACACAGTCTATCAGGATTATATCAGAATTTTCAAATAATTTGAAAATTTTACTTCAAAAGTAAACTTCAGACATGTACTTTGACGCCTGTTTAGGGGACAATCCTCAAAACTGTCGTTTGAAAAATTTATATATTTTAAGTGATGACTTGTATCTTGCACCCAGCGAAGAAAGATGAAATTTTATTAATTATAAGCGCAGAAAAAATTGTTATTAATATACCAACCAAATTCATCAAATCCATTGAAACCCATAATGTATCTGGACATTTCCAATTTCATACACTTCATTCCCTCCGGACATTGATAACCTGATTTTGGATCTGTAGAACAAAAAGTGTCCGGAATAGCTAAACTATTGATAGTTACGTAATTAGGATTCGTGGTATTCAAAACGCAATGATTTTTCAATTCTCCAAAAAATTGAACTCCAAGAAGTCCGTATAGGGACATAAAGAACAGAAAGAATAGAGTTACGTTGTAAATTTGTTGACTTGAACGTCTGTAATAAAAAGTCATGTTTGTA
This sequence comes from Leptoteleia sp. ZL-2020, assembly GCA_022817305.1. Lineage (NCBI taxonomy): Eukaryota > Metazoa > Arthropoda > Insecta > Hymenoptera > Scelionidae > Leptoteleia > Leptoteleia sp. ZL-2020. The sequence goes on from JABFPN010004212.1 coordinate 11,188, forward strand.
TTGTACATTTTTCTTGTAAATCTTTGTTTTATTGTAATTCATTCAAAGCATTAAAATAAGATTATTTCACTAAAACAAACAGTATTTCATATGTTCGTTAAAAAATAGAAATATGACTCCTTTTAGATAAAATAATCAGAGTTTGCTTAAGGTAAAAAATATTTTGAAGACTATGTATGTTTCGTGCCTGATGGAAAAGCTCTTTGAGCGGTTCTCAAATTTTTTCTATTGATTAGTACAAAGAAGGTAAACCAATGAAAACCGTTTAAGAACTGCTCTGTGAAAAGCTCTTACAATTGGGATTATAGTATTTTACTCACTTAAAAATTTGATTAATCCTTGCTTTTGGCATTGAAAATTTTAAAAATACTCGAAGAAATCTTATCATTATCAATGGTCGTGGACATCGCAATATGGAGGCATAACTGAAATTAACTAGAAGGCCAAACATTTCAAATGTTTGTAATATTATGGATATCCATATGAACAGAACCATACTTGCATCAAATTGGCACCAATGATCCTTTAAATAAGACTTATCCCTCTGCAAAAATTACATATTGTTAGTTTTTCATTCGCTCCGCTAACTTATTATTGGTCAACAAATAATTCCATATTTTTTCATCAATTGAGAACAATTGGAAAATCTAAAGTTAGTATATTTTTAAAATGCTTTTCTTAAAAGTTACCTTCATAACACCTCGTATATGCATTTTCGCAAACATTTCCGCAGTGAATAAAAATGCTACAAAAAGATCTGAGAAAAACGTTACATATTGTAAAGCTGAAACTTTTTCAAATGTTTTAGGTGTGTTTAGGCATACAGATGTTAATGAAACTAAAGCACAAAACCGCATTAGCCTTCGCACCCACATCTGAAATTAACATGCATATTAATCATAAGTTATCGATTCTTGTCGATATTTTAAACAAAATTAAGTAAGTCATATATATTATCTTTGTGGCATCCCCAGTGAAATGAAAAATATATTCTTGAGTCATATACAGTATATATACAATATTTTTAAAGATTACAAATATAGGTAAAATTTTTGCAATATTTTGCATTTTACTAAGGATATTACTAAATTAATACTAAAATAACTATCTTAATATTGATTTTTGAGATAGTAAATGTAACTACTTATTATTGTATAGAACATTTGCTTCATTCAGAATTTCAGAATTACCTTATTGACCCATTCAATATCAGCACTTTCATTCAGAGACTCCTCTGGGCCATAATCGGCCAAAACAGGCTCACCTTTCAAACTTTGCTTTCGACCTAACATTTTGATGTTATTTGATTTCTTTTATGGAATAATCATACCTGTTTGGAATAAACATGTATTATTAAAATTATTCAAATAAACCACTATTATAAAGACAAACAACGAATGATTTAACAGATATATTAATATTGTACTATCTTGTTTCATAAAATTATCATTGAATTTCATTTTATTTATACCCGAAAAAATACTTATCTTTAATAGATTAGGAACTAAATTCAATAGGATTTAAGATGAAATATCACTCGTTGGTGAACACAGAATGAACATAACCTCCTTAATGGTACATATCTTTAAATATATTGTAAAATAGAAATTAGTTCAAGAAAAATGCAACGTACTTCAACAGTTAAACAAGTTTAGAATTTGTTCAATTAGTTTTTTACGTATTGCAACTCTTCTCATAAGGCTATCTTTTGGAAATGGTTTTATCAAATATTTAGATATTGGATTCAAATCTATTCCCAAAAGATAGTTTTCTGAGACATGTAGCAATATATAAAAACTAATTTAAAGAATTCTAAATATATATAACTTTTAACGTACATTGATTACGTGAATTAATTCTTATTTTATGATATATTTAAAGATATGTATTATTAAGAAGTTTATGTTCATTCTGAGTTTGCCATCCTGTGACATTTCACCTTAAACCTTATAGTCCACTTATCATATTTTTTTTTAAATTTCATTAATAAATAATTATAATAATTAGTGAGAAATAAAACAGTATACACGTTTTGAATATGAATAAATTATACTCTAAAATAATCGTCATATTTTAGTAACAATATAATTACAAACATCTTTTTCCTTTCTTATAGTAAAATTATGTACCAATTGAATAATTTTAACCACTGAGAATCTATAGAGGTTATATTAAATAATAAATTAACCTCATTAAAATTACAATTTTTTCGTTGTAATTTAAAAATATTAAATATCTCCAGCCATTTCATTTTATTTATTTATATTCTTAATACTTTGGCACAACAATAATCGTATAAAACAATTAATGTAAAAGATGGATGAAAGTTTATCACTCACCATTCTAAAATAGAAACATTTGATAAAGTATATCCTTCAAACCCGTCATATTTCTTAAATTGATTTTTATAGCAAAATAATTCACTTTAATTAAGTGTAAACATTTATGTAACAACTTTATGACGGTAAACAATATTTAGTAAAAACGTGTAGAGTTGTATGAACCATATGCGACGTATGGAGCATGAGCAGCATCCTATATACATTTCATCAAAAGATCAATATTTCAAAGACCCGAATACAATCTTACTTGATGCTGGAGAATATGTATAGAAGAAACAACACTTTTGTATTAGTTAGTATATCATGGACATTCGATTTATTGCCCAGTATCCGAAAAACTATAAGAAAACAATTGAAAGCCTACATTACAGCATTAGGTTTATACTAAATTTACGATTGCAAAATTTTGAATAAGGTTTCATCGTAATTTTACGATATTTTCGCAGAACGATTAAGTGCAATTAAATTATAAGTATTCTAATAGCAAAGAATATTTTTGGTACATTCTAAAAATATTCTGAATATACCAAAAACATATTCTAATGTCCGGCTCCAGGAATATTTCTGGTGTATTCATCTTTTTTTTAATATTCCAGAAATATATCATAAATAATTATGCAGTCGGACATAGGAATATTTTTGACAAATATTTTTGGAATATTCTGGAATATTTCTTGCTATTGGGGTACTTTTCACTGTATAAATTCGATGAATAACAATCAACAATTTAAAGCACTAAAATAAATGTTTCGCTTTTATAAATTTTTGTTCATAATCCAGTAAACGAGAAATTATTAAAAATTATTCAAATGCACAAACCTTAATTGAATCTTATTAAAATTTATAAAACATTTTAGAAATATGATACACTTTAAAAAGTTTCAACAATACGTTACTAAGAATTCTAGAAATATGACATTGATTAAAAAGTTTTAATACAGATTTGTGTAGTTCAAATAACTTTTAATAATATATCGTTTACTGGGAAGCACAATAAATTCTTTAATTTATTAAAAGATTTTTGCTTAAAAATCCGTTCATACGAATATTTCATTTTTTTTGACATTTATATTTGCCGCGAATGCGCGCGCATTTCATCACAACTAAAACTTCACGTTGAGTTGATATTTTAAGAATTATAAGAAACAATTCATTTGTGAATGTATTGCACTGTACTTTTATTATGAATAACAATTAATGTTTACATTTATTGTAATATTGTCAAAAACCTAATTACAGTATATTAACCTTTTATGATTTTTTATAATTTTCTGGATATTGGGTGTTATTATAAATATAATATAATAAATATAAATATAAATAAATAAACATATCCCTGTAAAAAATATTGGTATTAAACGATTGAAATTGAGAATATTGAATTCGGTTTGGGAAGTTTTCGGAATTAAAAGTATTTCCATTTCATTGGCGGAAATCAGTTTATATCTTATATTGTATTCCCCGATGGAAACGAAAGCTACGAAATGTCAGAAATAAAATTGAATCCCAGAAATTTTAATTTCACGACTAATAGAAAACGGCTGGAATATTAGAAACGCGGAATTCAAATCGTAAAATCTAATTGACAGTCGAAATACTTTTAATTTTTTCTGATAATTTCCCGAACCTAATTAAATATTCTCAATTTCAATTTTATTCTATTCCGTTTAATGCAAAAAATTTTATATGGTAAAAGAACGGAGGTTTTCATGAGAGAAAAAGAGCTTTTATTAATTCCTATGGTTTTTGCAGCAGAAAAATCATAAGCGGAATATGAAATATCACAATAAATTATTAAGAATGACAACGATTTACGAGGAAATATTATAAAGGATTCATAAGAAAAATATGTTCAGCTAAGCATAAGAAATTTTATGAATTATAATAGCACAACAAAATATTGAAGAATGTTCCCTGGTAAAAAGAAACATATAGCAAACATATATTTGCAATATATTTCTAATATATTTTCAATATATTTCTAATATATTTCTAATATATTTCCAATATATTGAAAATATATTGAAAATATATTGACAATATATGGCAATATATGGCTAATTAATTGATTACGAGTGCAATATACTGCCAATATATGGATTATATTTTCAATATATTGAGAATATGTTATCAATATATGGATTACATTTTCAGTATATTGGGAGTAAGAAATAAGAAATTAAAACAGCTTGTCATTAGGGTTCAATAGCCGAGTGGTTAGGAGCGTTAG
>JABFPN010004213.1:1506-15743 GCA_022817305.1 Leptoteleia sp. ZL-2020
ATTACTTTTTGTTTTGTTTTTTTTTTTTTCCTTTAAGAAGTAGGATTAGTAGTTTTGTATCTCACTGCTTGCTGGACTCGTGTAATGAAAACTCAGGTATATCGGAGGTGCCCGGAGACTTTGGGTTCGTATTGACCACAGACAGCACAACATGATCTTACACTTTGTGCGATGTATCCAGTCCTGTATCTCCCAAGGGTTCCTCATTCTAAATCACGCATTTAATCCCACGGAACACGCGACCTTCAGTCGCTTCTTTCTCGAAGACAAAATCAAAAGATGTTTTTCGGGACTCCACGAGCATGCCTTCTTACGTTCCCAACGTTCCTTCCTCCCGAGTGCATGATACGCAAGAAAAAGCATTTGGTGAATTATGTTTTGCGTACAAATGCTTACATATTTGAAGTTCGGTTTTTTTTGCCCCCTCCTGTTGATTTTTTATATTTTGCGTAGGGAAAATGTTTCAATAAATATTCAAGAATTCATTAAATATAATAAATATGTTTCAAATGAAAACATTTTGATGGATAAAACGTCGCCTTTTCGTTTCTAAGGCGAAAATTGTGACTCTAAGGATTAAAAAGAAAGAAATATTGATGAATTGTGCGAAAAAATCTGATGATATAAAAGATTAGAAATATTTATATATATGAATTGCATAAATGTATCACTTATGTCAACTTTTTGTGATATATCTTGGGAGTAACATAAAAGTTTCTAATGAAAACTTTGAGATATTAAACTTTTATTATGCTGAAATTTTGTGATGTATTGTTTACTACTTTTTAATGGCAAAAAATACTAAGATGTACATTTCTTTCTGTTTACAGTGAATCAACATTTGGGCTTTCTACACTCTTAGTGATGGCAGCACTTCTCAGGCAACAAAATCAGGACTTCAAAAAGGTAGGTGCATTGATAATAAGCAAAAAATTGAGTTTGAAAAAATTGCAGTTGTAAACATAACTTCTATGTTTAACTCAACGGAATGACTACCTAAAATTAATGAAAATACAACTTTTTTCTATTTGTTTGACATTCAAAATTTTTAGCGCCATTCAATAATTTAATTTCCATAATCGTACACTGAAAGTAATTGTACTTTTACCTTTGGTATCATTCAATTATCAGTTGATTTAAATTATTTCTTTTAACTTTATTGTGAAGTTCAATTTAAAAATACAAGTGAAAATCAATTCAAAGACCCCTTCTTTTATAGAATGTTAGTTTAAATTTCAGCATCAAACTTACTTTTAATCCATTTACATAAATAGAACGCAGAAAAATCTATATACGCAGAAAAATAAAACAGTTAATACTCCTATAAATAATTGGATTCAAACCCCAGAAGTTAATTTATGAACATTCTTATGATAAATTATGAAAGATATACTATAGTAAAGCATTTATTCCAATAAATTTATAGGAAAAAGTACTTTATTTTAGCATTTGTCTCATATTTTATTGTAAGTATGTTCATAAATTGTCTTCTGGGGTTGTAATCCAATTTTTTATAGTAAAATTAACTCTTTATTTTTTTGCGTGTACCTTCTGACACTGAAGGGACATCATCTATGATGTTTATACAATTACTATACCAATATAATAATATTTTTTTATATGGCACAGTAAAATTTTGTTTATATCATCTTGTAAAGTTACCACGATTAATGGTAATCATTACTATATTAAATATAAAATTTTACTATATCATACACAAAATTTTATTGCATTGGCTTCACAGAATAGCAGACACTGTAGACAATATCTCTCCAACGCCAAAAGCAATTTTAAATACAACATTTTTTTTCTCGTTGCGCGTCAACGAGAGAGAAACGCCGGTGTCAACGAAGCGCGCGTCTCCGCGTGAATTGTGCCTGCACCAGCGGACCACTCCGCGAAAGCGGCGGAATCGCTCTTGCTAGTTTTCTCCGCGCGCCACGGTAATCCGGCGCCCGCGCGCGCCCTCCCCGCCCCACTAACCGGCAGAGTCGCATAGGTTGGGAAACGAGGAAGAGTGCTGCCGGGCGATCCATCAAAAGTGCACGTCAGTAGCCATTAGCACGCTCCCATCGGCAGCGCGCCACCCTTCGTTTCCACTCCACGACGCGTTACGTTTGCCGGAGTCCGGTGTTGGTACAGCACCGGTGGCTCCTGCCAATCGAAGGAGTCCGGAAATTCTCGGATTCATTTCCCTTGTCGTACATGACCCGACGTTGTCGACCTGGGAGATGAATTTTTCATCAGCCTTCGTACGTCGGATTTCGTCCCTTTTCTCCTTCTTGCTTTACCTCAGCCACCGAATTCGTAATGGTGTTGCATCATAAGAAAATGTCGGGTCATTTAATTTACGTTTAATTTAGAGCGGAAATAAAGATACCTTGCACTTTAGAGGCTTTGTATATTTATATATTTTGCAAATTTAGGAAAACTGAAGGTTGGTTAATACCTTTTAGAGTATTGCTGGAGTGGATCTGCTGGTACTGATACTGGTCCAAGTATCGTCATCTAGATTCTGGTGAATAGAAGTATTGGTTCCAATGTGGTTATCAACAAAAAAAAAACCTTGGGGGAATAATGCATCTGGATATATTCAGGGAAACTCTTCTGATCCAGCTTATTTCCAATCGTTCTCCAAATTCCCAGGCAATATCTGGGAATTTTAAGACATTGTTTCCAGGAAATATCCAGACGAATCTTTGGGAGAACATAAGCGGATATAAAGACACCTTCAGAAGGGAGATAATATCAATGCCAGAGTTGATCCAGACTTGTATCAGTACTGTTGACTGAAAAAATGTTTCAGTCCTAGGCTATTATTATACGTACTGTGCCATAGGTAATCAGTACAGTATTGGTCAAGTGTTATCACTCCGGATAAGAGTATTGTACTGGTTCTCTATTGGTCCAGTACTGGTAACTCTGGCACAAGCTTATACTGGTAAAATTTCTACTGGATACTTTAGTCCTTCGCTAACTAAACACACAACTCCTAAATTGCAACAAACATCCCTATAAATGCAAAGATAAACACCCAAATTGTCCTCTACCACGATATTTATTTATATTTATCTATTTTCAATTGCCAACTCAAAACAAAAACCCAATGAACAGTACCTTATAGAAGATTCCAAACCTACAAGACAACGGCAGATCAATTATTCCAGTGAATAGAAGCATCGCGTTTCATCGTCTATCGAGGGTCTGCGCGAGAAACGATCCAAACCCATACAGTTATCAAACTCTATGACTGCAATTGGAAGACAACAACAACAAAAAAAAGTACCGCGGTACCGTTTAATAAGGACGACGGGCAGCAGCGCGAGGAACATCGGCAAAAGTACGAAAGCGAGCGCGGTGGCCAGTGGTCATCCATCACCGAGGTGTCAGCCTACCTTCTGGTCAGAAACAACTATCTATGACATTCTTCTTGCCGCGACCTCTTCCCACCCTGCCCCGTCCCCCTCCCCCAGGTACTTTGTACTGTCGACCACTCTAAATGGCTGCTCCTTTTCCACCTTTCGCAAACTGGTGCACAATGGTCCGGGGAAGAAAAGGTCCGCGGAGGTGGTGACTTTCCTCGCGACTCAATTTGCGATCAGGATCCGGACAAGGGGAGGGGGGAGGACCCCCATTCAAACGGCCAGTCAAATATGTTAACAGCGGCGCGCGGGGGTATCAATCATGTCGGGGCCGTGTGTGCGAGCGGGCTCTCGATGCGGATTTCCGATAAGATGCGCGTGACGCGAATTTGTCAGATGGAAAGCGGGGTACCACGCTTGAGCGACGCATCTCCTCTCTCGGTAGCAGAAACTTGTTCGCTCGGTGAGATCCCTATCGGGGAGATTTATGACCGGTACCTGGTTGCCCGCTTATCATTTTATCGGCCCGACAAGATCGCCGCTTCTTGATAAGCGATTATCTTTATCTTGAGTTGTGAAGTTTTTCCGGTGTCCCAGCCAATTAGATTGTCATCGGTCTTGGCGGGGCCCTTTTTTGTTTCGACTCGTACACGGATACCTGTCAACTTTGGTCGCCGGTTTTGATTTGAAAAAGTCGCGCGGGGATGATAATGAATCCGGCCGAATTTTTCGTTTATTTCTTGCCAATTCGCTGCGTCGTTTTCCCTGGCTTTGCTTTGTTTAGATGGTTTTCCTTGTTGCCTTCTCTTTAATAATCAAGTCGAATTTAATTGTCTTTTTCTGGTAACAATAACTATCATGGTTGACACGACTATTTTAATATAGTTATGAAAACTATGGACTTGAGTTATAGTAACTATACACTGAGAAAAATAAAATAGTAAGAGTTACTATACTTTCTGGCATTCTGAGACTCTGTGCTCCAATGTTAAGAACTTTGCCAGACAGTCTGGTAAACGGTGACACTTTTTCAAGTGCCAATTATCAGAACTGTGGCACTTCTTGTTACATTGTCAAACATTATTTTATACAGGAACACATAGAGTCCAGGATTACTATATTATTTTTCTCAGTGTACGGTATGGTAGATGTAGGCAGATAATATTTCTTAATCTTTTCTCTTCGTGTAGTAAAATAAACAATATAACATGGTTAACATAACTATTTTAATATAATAATGAAAATTATGGACTTGAGTTATAGTAACTATATGGTATGGTTGATATAGGCAGATAATATAGTTGCAATAACTATGTATTATAGTTAGACGTACCAATAAAATACGATATTAGTTAAATTAACCATATCTACCTCGAAGCTATCGCAATTATTCTCGTAATTATTTTTTATTTCTCACTGCATTATTATTATTGTTATTACTTTTATTACTTTTCTCTTGGAGCAGGGAAAATTCTTGTAAGTCCTCGCGTTAGTTACTGCGATTGTTAGATATTGGAGTTAGTAGCGGGTAAACGTTACAACAAACGACGGTGGATTTAGGCTTATAAGGGCTGTTGACAAGGAACGCCAGTTGCCAAGCTTTTGGGGAGGTAGCCGTTCTGGAACCACGTATACAATTCTATTTGTTGGATGATTGTACTGCTGCGAAATCAAGTCTGACGAAGATCGATCGGACAGCGTTTCAGGCGTCAACACGAGATCGCACCCTGCTAAGTTTGAAGCTAACCTCCACCTCCCCGTACGCAGATGCTGCCAATCTTGCTTGAAATTTCTATTAAGAAATTCCACGAGATGGAAATATCCTCGCACGGCTTATTACGGATTTTTGTGAAAAGTCAAATTAAAGCTCTTTTTTCCATCTTCTTCCTTTTTTTATTCTCAGTAGAGCCATTAGAGTATGCTTTTCTTTCGCTTATGTGTCAGCTGATGTTCAAGAGAGGACTGACGTTTGAATTGTTGTATGAAGAAGACTTTTTTTTGGAGATGTAACGATAATATAATTGATATGCTATGGTTGGATTTAGTTGTGCCAATTGAAGTCAATCGATTGTTTACGTCGGTCACTTTATTAAAGGAATTGTAAATGTAATTGATTGCAGAGCAGTGCAGAGAGGGAAGTAATTAGATTGCACTAAAGATTAAGTTATATTTACATATTATCTACGGCGAGAAGAGGGATTTGAAACATTGTTACAAATACTTTGGCATTATACTTGCAGAATATCGTAAGCTAGCTATTAAAATTCTGAAATCGATTTACCAAAAACCATAATAATTTAAGAACATTTTTACAATTCTTTTTTTTCAATCAACAGTATTAGTACAAGTTTGAATAAACTTTGACACTGATGTTTTGCCTAGTATGTCTTATATCTAGTTATGTTCTGTTTTTGTTGATAACCAATTTCGAATCAATACTATATCTAATTATTAAAGTTTAGTTAATAGTACTGCATTATTTATTTGACCGCGATATGCAAATTTTTCACGTATTTTTCAAATTTGTAAAATTTTTTCCGGTATCATATTTATTAATTTAAATTGTGGTGTGTGAAATAAGTGTCAGTGCTTTGGTGATATTTTTTTCAATTTACAAAAAAATATAGACATATCAAATATATGAATGTATTAGAAATGAATAATACTGCAAATAATGAAGAAGGTAAGTCAACTTTATATTTAATTAATTGCGTCTAAAAGTAAAAATATTATTGTTTTCAAACCAATACAACTCCAAATACTTTTTAAATTTCTACTATTGTTATTGTCAGTAACTTTGTTTTGATTCTTTAAAGTATTTTATTTAGTTTATTTTTTATAGTTTATAGGAGTATTTGAATCTTACTAGAACTCTGCTTTTCCTGGGTAATATAACGAGTCTTCTGCTTCCTCAAGCAGATGATTCGTTATATATATGGTCATAAGGATAGTTATCCTCTTTCATGTGTTCTAGCTATCCTTTTCGTATGAGAGTGGAACATACTGCGATAGTCTGCATCTCTAATGTTTTTGCATCATTTATGTCGTACTCTTGACAGATACATATCATGCTATCTTTGTTACATTTATGGAACATCTAAAAGAAGTATTTAAGATGTTATAGGAATATCTAGGATCTATCTAGGATCGTCAATGGAAATATTTCTTCGCAAAATATTGAAAAAGTACTAGAAAGAAATTAAAAGTTTATAATTTTCAAATTGTCACAATTGGAAAATTTGCAAATGACACAAATAAACAAGAAATTTTGAGATTTTTCATAACAAACATTGAAATATTTGAAACAATCGATCTCTGCAATGGAAAAATATGGCAAGGTGCCGGAAAATCTTTCCAATTTTAAAAGAGAAACATTTATCGCGCTGAATCATGTTTGTTATCAAATGTTTTTGTCTGCCTCATGAGAAGAGCGTGCGAATAAAAAAATAAACGAAGGTTACGATTAATAGTGATTGAAAATGGACAATAGAATAATAGCTACCGGTTCAATTCTGATTTTGAATAATAATGATAATAATTATGATGCTACATATTTCATGCAATTTAATATTGTCATATAAATATAAAGATAAATAAATCAAAAGAGATGAAAAACAATCCGTAATTATAAAAGTACGAAAAATGTCAAGTAAACATATTACATATACCCAGTTACGTTATTGAATAATGAATGGACAATTCATAATGTATACAAAATTATTGTTTGTACAAAACATTTGAATTGTCGTTGAAAAGACAAACTTTGAATAAGAAAAACTGTTATTTCAGTTGTTATGTTATACCTTTTGTAATAACAAACTATCATATAAATAAGCCCATCAGCTCTCGGAGAAGCATAATCCTTCGAATCCGGGATATCCAACTAATCACTACTTCCAAAATGGTAGCTAAATACATTGCCCTTCTCTGTTTGTTGGCTTGTGCCACTGCCAAGGTAAGTACTTTGTAAAACAGACAACCATATCTAATATAATTTTTTAACACGGTACTACATTTCTTTGCTATTTTACCATAAGAAGTAAAGTTTATATTTTTTATTATTTTAATTCATTATATTGTTTATATTCCAATGTTTTATGTTTTGAGAATTTTGAAAAAAAGTTGGAACCAATTTTGGAAAAGTATTCCATTGATACTGATAATAAGTCATTTTATTTTCAATTATATTAAATATCTTAAAATATATGTCTAAAAATATGAATCTCAAAATAATAACTCATTACATATTTAACACAAGAGAAAAGCATTTTGCTATTTTTAATTTTTCAACAAATAAAGATAAATAAAAAAACTGTTTGATATTAGTAAATAATTATCTACATTTAAAGAACTATTTAAATCTTATTCTGGATGAATGAGAACATTAAAACTATAATAATTTTCAAAATTTATATAATAATTAATTTACGTATCAATAAAAACTTAAATATTTGTGTAAATAGTGCAATATAAATAACTTGACAATTTTATTTTAGCCATCCTGTCCCCCGAAAGTAACTCTGCCAAAATTACCGGTAACGTATAAATGATAAATTAAAATTTATTTAAACGAATCGTTATTATATATCGACAAAAATAATATAATAAAAAATTAATATAAAAATTGCAGAAAGTCAGTCTCATCCATATTGACTTGCAAGTAGGAATTGGTTACGTTTTCGGTATGACTGAAGTAGTTTCTCTATGCACAGCTAAGGTAAGCGTTAACTACAGTAGCTCATACATTAAATTTACATCTCGTACAGTTATTAATTTATCCATAATATTCGACAGGACATTTTGAAAGTTGCCGGAGGTGTGAAAATTATTAGACTTGTGAGCTTGGAAATTATTATCAAAGTTTTGGAATCTAAAAGGGTAAGGGCATTGATTTCTTCGGACATATTTATATTATTATACAATGATCGAATTTAATATTACTTTGATAATTTTATTTATAGAATACCAACCATGGTCACATTCTTATTTTGGATGTTGAATGCGGTGTTGTTAGATACGTTTCTATCGAAGTGTTGGTCGACATTTGCCACAGAAAGATTGGAGTAAGTCGGTCATTTTTTATGCAAAAGTGTAATAAACACCAAATCTTATCCACTTTAATGTTAATACGATTGTTAATTCGGTTAGGGATACCGCAAGGGAGTCGTTATTTTGGATGCCACTCTTGAACTTGGAACCATCGTTGACTTGAATGCCGTAATTTCTACCACCGTCTGGGGATCCAAAGACAAAGTAAGTTTTCATATTTATATTCATGGGAATATCTGGATTTTTTATTATATACGAAGTACAGGTTGTTAATTCATGATATTTTTTCAGTGCGAAAGCACCAGCATCACGAAAGAAGTTGCCATTGGCGCTCTTGTTGAAGTTGCTTTGTCCAAGACTGTGACGGTACGACCTTTTGTTAATATTTATCATTTTTGTGAAATGAATATTTGTGCTCGAGATGATGTAACATTTCTTTGTTAACAATTGAGCTCAGAAATGATGGAGTTATTTTTGTTTATTGTAGAAACCATGCGGATCTTGCGGCAAATTGATCTGTCTTCCAAAGATCATTGTTGTTGAACAACTCGCCTGCAAAGTTGTAAGTTTTTATTGACATCTTAAATAGATTAAATTAGTTCAATCTCTTATTCAGTTTCTAATCAATTAGAAGAGATGTAAGGATCTTTTCTGGTAATATCATGAATTAGAGTATATTAATAGTGAAGTAAATTATTTTATTGTAATAAGAATTAATATTATTAATTGTTATCTATTTAATATAAGCCTGATACAAGTGGAATTTTTTTTTGTTATAAGACTATTTTTTAGCAATTGATGATATAGATGTTGAATATATGTTTTTTTTTTGCAGAGATACCCCATTGATTGGGTCTTCGGTGTTGGAGAATGGAGACGACCAAAGGTATGATTTTAAATGAATTTAATAATCAGTTTTGCTTGTTTAAATTTAATACCTTTATTTATTTTACTTTTGTATTTCAATTATAAATTTAGAAGATGGTACTTTATTGTAAGATTATAAAAATTGCAATGAAAATTTCTTTTTTACAGATTTGCTCAGTTTGTCATTAAATGGAAAAGTGTCAAAAATAAACGTCACTCTATAAGGTAATGTATAGTAAATTTAACTTATAATTAAATATTGCAATTATATAAATTTATTATAATTTTGTGAGTAAATGAAATTTAACTTTGATATTTTTATGTTACAGATGATTTTTCCAGTATCCTTTCCAGATTTGATGATAATTATAGCTATGAAGAATCTTTGTTTACAAATTTTACCTATATACTTTATGAAATACAATTAATCAAATAAAAAAATTTTTCATACCAAACATACTATCTTATTTTATTTAATATTTATCGATATAAAACATGTTATCGTGTGAATGGTTAATCTCCCTCTGGCTTATTAAACATAAAAAATAATTTACAATTGCATAAATAAATAGTAATTATATCTGTGTTAAGTAATTGAAATGAATAATTAATTGAATTAAAAAATAAATCAAATTTCTTAATTGTTAAGAAATTTTTGAACAGGCGGTATAAAGTTGGCTAACTAACAAATTATATTTGTTATTACATAATACACTTGTACATTATATTGTAAAAAAATGGGAGTTGTATCTAGAGATTTTCACTTGAATTTTTATATTTAAACACATGATGAAGTTGTAAGAAGTAACTTTGAGTAGATGTGATTGATAAGTAATTAGTATTTGCTATTATATTTTATAACAGTCTGTATAATAAATTGTGTGATATTGGCAAAATAACTTTTTGGGATTATACCATTCAAAGTATAATCCCAATAACACGTGTTTGAATTTTTCTTATCACAGTATTCGGAATGAATAAAATGTTTGTATGTTTTCAATACAAATATTACACCTGTTCAAAATACTAATAACAAAAAAGTAATCACGGATGGAATATTGGATACAAGTTATGAAACAATTTTGATAACTTATTTTTTGTAATAAATTTTTGTTATTTGATGAGATGCAGCAAATGCTTTTATATATAATTTATTATATATATATATATATATATATATATATAATGTTTTATTATTCTATTAAATTAAAGTTCTGTTAGTTTATATTAACTTGTTATTAACGTGGCCTCTATATATATTGATTTAATATTGTAAATATAGGAGTAATATATCTGCATAAACTATTTAAGCATTTTTAATATAACATTGACTCCACAAAAAGTAGGTAAATGTTACATTATTTTAAAGGAATAATTGCTTCAAATATTAATGATATTCTTTTGTATAAATCTGATCGCATTAATTGATTATTCAATAATTTAAATTAAAATATTTCGCTTACTTTCTTTATTTAGCAGACATTAAATTAAAAGCAATGAACACGCTTTTCATTTAGAATGGAAATTTATTCGTGGAATGACGAATCCGGTTTTAATTCGACCGTAATTGTATTTATATTTTGATAACTAATTATACATACATTTACTTGGACAATATTTATTAATTTATGTATTATTTTTAAGAAAATCATTTCTTTTTACGCAAAGAGAAATGTATTATATTAATGTTATTGCATTATTGCAAAGTGTTCATTTGATTAATGTGGAATATTTTGTTGCGAGAAACGATTTAATCCCAGATTTCTAGTTAATGCACTTAAATTTCATATCATCGTCCAGTAATCGATTTACCGGTTTGCGGTAAATAGAATTTTTATTTATGGGAAATTAAATTCTAATGCTGCAGACTACTGTATTGAGAGTATATTGGTAAGTTTGTAAGATTATCTTATATACATAATATTTATGCAAGTTTTTTTTTGTAAATTTCTAATTAATATATTTTTAATTAAAAAATAGTCTTAGTTAAATAATAATCGATATAAAAGTTGTATTTTTATCCTAGGTAATTCCATAATTGGAAAATTTTTTTTAAGTTTACATTAAATTATATTAATTATCTTCAACTGCTTTTTTTCTGATAAAAATAAGGTTTATTTTTTTACTCTTTAATTATGGATTGAACATCTATGTTTAAAATTTTTTAACATGGGTAGTTAAGGGTAGTTAAATTTTTAAATGTAAAATATTTGAAAGCTCTTTCACCCAGGTCTTTTTATATTTTAAACCACATAAGTGTTTGAGATTTTAAACTATATAAATGTAAGAAAATTATACTATATAAGTTTAACAGTCACGCCACCTAGTGACTACTATTACAACTATTTCGTGAAAACGGATTTTAATATTATTAGGATAAGCCTGGAACATCAGTTGCTAAGACATTAATTTTATACCCATATAAAACAATCTGTCATTATAATTAATTCAAGTTACATTTATTAAAATTAACTTTGTATTTAATTTATGTATCTATCATACTTTTCATACATTGCACACATGCCATTCTCATTTACGTACCTCACGAGCATTTCATTTCATTACACGATAAATTATCACATGATTTCTCACGTGATAAACGAATGAAATAAAATTTTCAAGTCGATAAGTATATAAAAGTACTTCAGCAGGTATCATGGTAAATGATATTACAAAATAATTGAGAAGACTGAAAATTAATGAAAAATAGTTAATAAATAATAACGTTAACAGCTAACTTCTTTTTTTAGTTAAATATATTATCATTATATAAATAAATTAGTATCAATTTATAAAAAAATTGTAAATATGAATGAAATTAATTATCAATACATAAGTAAAAAATAATATTTATTAATATTAACAAATCGTGTTGTTAAAATTATTCTTTACTGTTAAGGAAGAAATTTCATTTGCCTGCAGTACGTCAGAAAGTTTTCTATCTTATCAATGATTGATAACTTTGTTCAAATAAATCGCTTCATTATCATTTGTTGATCAAATGTACAAATGTACAACAATACAAAATATGTGTAATTATTGTAATTGTTACAATAATTGAACTACGTGCAATTATATTTGCACAAAAATAATTATTTTAAGGATTAAATTTTAGACAATTTTTTTATATATTACCGATAGAAAGACTGTGCCCACGAAACAGTTTCGTTTACTGGTGTTTAAGCGCGCAGATAGATGGCGCTTCCGTTCACTTTTTTATTTCTCACAACGGAGCGGAACAGCTGTCGCTTCTACAGTTTGCATGGGTGGTGACTACTGTCAGACGCTCCGCCTATAAATCAACGGTACTCATAGGGGAGACAGGCTAACGCCATGTTAACACACGTCAACAAACCTTGCCTAGCCTATTTGATAAACCGTAAAAGCAACGTGCGCTACAATTCAGCTGAGCGCATTTAATGCAGTCAAGTGAATATTTGTTTATAAATCTTTTTGTAAGAATCAAAGCTACTTTTATCTTTAGACGCTTGCGTAACATTTAAACAATTTATCTTTTTATATATTTATTTTATTTGTACTTTATAATATAATTCATTCAAATTGTATAATAGAGATATGAATTTAAAATCTATCAGTTGAATTGGAGAAGAAATTAAATCAACAGAAATTGAAATGAGAATTTAAAATAATTATTTAGCGATAAGTGGGAAAAAAAATTTCGGAATATTTATATAACCTTGGCACGTCGGCTCGCTGCCACGACCCTTGCATTATGCTGCATAACAAAATTGGGATAAAGTTTATTTATATATGTTATATTTAGATAGCAATTATAAAAGATGTTATAAGATAAACGAGAAATTGTATTGTAGCTTATCATAGAATTTAGTTGGAATTTTCATTATCTTCATTAAATATATTTGAAATATAATTAAAGGAATGTATAAAGGGAATTTATTAATTAATTAAATTCTTGTTTTGAGTATAAGAGTAACATTTAATCTGGTATACTTACCTTTAAAATCAGAAATATTTACTTAAAGATTGACATGTGTCCAAAACAAAGTTGACAGCAAAAATTTGGAAAGTACAGCTTTATTTATTGTAATATTGGATAAATAGTTAAATATTTATCCCATTATAATAATATTTATCCCAAAACCATAGAATCAGTTACAATCCCCACAAGTCTAATTTAACTTTGATAGATATTAATTGATATCCAGTCATTAATTGAATTATTTGACAAAAACCTTGACTTTCGTTGGTACTACCGTACATGCAGAAAAATGAACAGTTAATTTTACCATAAAAAATTGGATTCCAACCCCAAAAGACAATTTATAAACATCTTACAATAAAATATTTGAAAAAATTGCAATCTTTCTTTGTATTTTAAAGACATAATGGACATATCTATAAAAGTACAATCAAAAATTATAAAATGTACTCATGAAACACATAAACATTATAATTTTTCACTTAATTTTGATAAACTTCCAAATATATTCTACAATTTTTGATAGTACTTTTTGTAATATTGTCCATCCTCAAAGTGCAACAAAAAATTTCAAATTTTCTTAAAATTTTTCTCTCAATATATATTATTCCTATAAATGTATTGGAATAAATGTTTTATTATAGTACATCTTCCATAATTTATCATAGGAATATTCATAAATTGTCTTTTGTGGTTCAAATTCAATTTTTAATAGGAATAATAACTGTTTTATTTTTCTGCGTGTACCTGGCCATGCAAAACCATACAATCCCCCCGCCCCCCTTGATTACCACTGTTAAACAATCATTCGTTGAAATTTCGGTAAATATGACGGCAAGGTAGGAAACGAGCGATCAAACGTCACACGAGTGGGTTTACAAATCGAAATCACGTAGCACCTACTTGCCGGCGAGAGCAAGAGGGCCGTTGCAGGATTCCCTCTACTAATCAGTGGGAACATTAATCTTCCCCCCCCCCCCCCCCCCCCCCCCCCCCCC
>JABFPN010004214.1:0-15738 GCA_022817305.1 Leptoteleia sp. ZL-2020
GTGTGGAAGTTCGAGGACGAAATCGAAGGAGAAGGGCGAAGGAGCCCGGCAGCACTTTTTTGCCGCGAGGCTGACAGCGGACCGCTAAGGGATGCGATGTGCCGCGCGAAAGAGACCAAGAATAAGAGAGAGCGTCGGGCTCCGGTCGCCTAGCAACTCCGAAGTCGCAATCCACTGTCGTCCCTCGACCAACTTTATCCGCGTTACGTGCATCACTCCATATGACTGTGTATAGATTAACCGCGCGCACAATAGTGCACGTGCCATTTCTTTTCTACATTTTTGCGTATTCCAACAAAGTTTCCTTCTCCTTTTATTCCCTTAAATGAAGCCAGCGCTGAAATACCCTAATTGGCACAGTTACGGTACCGGACTGGAGTGACTAATTTTTAAGAACCACCTTAAAAAAAGTTGAATCTCATTTATTTATTTGTTTAGTTATTTATTTTTTAGTAAATAAGAAGTAATTGGAGATGTATTTTTTTAATTTAAATTTGAAATCATTTAGATTGAAATTAGAATTTGGATGATTTTGGAAATTAATAAATTTGATAATTTAATGAAAATATGTTACAATTGGGATGATGTTAAAAGTAAGATAAGAAATTATATTTAACAATGAGGGTTAATGTGAGGAAAATTGGTGAATGGTGGGAAGTGATGGATGAGATGTAGGATGATTGTAAATTGTCAGTGTCAATGGATTTGCGACTTTCTGGGATAGATAAAGATTTATTAAAGGAATTAATTAAGGGTTGGTAAAAGGATTTGGATGACGTAGTGAGGAGAGGTGATTACGAGACAATTTATCAGTGATGGCTTACATTAAGAATTACATTGTCGACAATTTTGAGGGGAGCAGTGTTATGTTTGATTAAGGTGGATTATCATTTTATAATGAGCATTTAATGATCTCAATGGGCAATATTTTCTTAAACCAATATTTAATCTTAATTATCTTCAATTATATATTAAGAAAAGGAATAAAAATTAACATGTTCATATTGAATGCACAATTAATTGAAGTTAAAAATAATGTTTTCTATGATTTTCTTTTGAATTAATCTTTCTAATTAATATTATTTTGATTAATATCTGAAAAAAGTATAATTTATTTGCTAAAAGACCTAATTATTAAAGCACAAAAAAGTAACCTTGTCCATTTACAAAATTTAACTTTTTTTCTTATTCGTTAAATGGAAGTGAATAACATTATTTTTTATCATTTTTATTAACATTACTTTTATACAAACATACGTATCAGTGTTTATAGTATATTAATTGAACGCTAAATGAAATAGTGATGTGCTTATCATACTATTACATATAATATTACACATTATAAACCAACTTCCATAAGGCTGATCCCGCGTTTATAAATATTTCATTAAGTTCACAAACAGTTATATTACTTGCTTTATACCAGATTATGTATTCATTAACAATGATTTATTAATCGATTTGCCCATGATTTTCTTTCTCTTCTTTTATTTTGCTCATAACAACTTAATAGCATATTGTTTAAACTTTTTATGCCTTTCTTATAATTCCATCAACAAATTTAAAAGTATAGTCATAAATTTTAAATATAATTTAGGAGCTTGCAAACTTTTATCTTATCTTTAAATAATACTAATAAAAAAAGCTCTACAGTTAGATATTCATGCATTGTTTCAGTGATAATCTTGTAAATAGTATAAATTTTTCCCTCTCAAAACACTGATTTAGTTACCCTTATCAAAGCTATCGACTTACTATGTTATATCGAAGGTCCATTTGGAATTCGCTGCATACAAAGCAGTGTCATGGGAATATTGGTATCTCTATTGACAGCAGTGATCTTTTGAAGCTCAGTGATTCTGCCAATGACCATTGGTAAATAGCTTTGAATCTTAGACGAGCTTTCTCGACCCTTTAGGTTAACGTAACCTAAGTGGATTTATGTTGCAAGTGACTCTTTGCTTGGTTTACAGGACTTAAATCACCCCTCCTTAACAGGATTATGTGATCCTCAGATTCATGCTTCCAAATTGCTTGGGTTTATTAATATCTGTTATTGTTGAATAAGATAATATTCGCATTGATGTACAAGAAGAAGAATTACGTTTTACAATTACTAAATAATTTTAATAAATAACTTTTATTAAAATCCTACAGACTATTTGTGACAAATTGATGACCTATAAATGTTAATATTAATAATAAATTAAACAGATATATCTACTTTTATTTTTGTTTAAAAATTTGTAAAAGAAAATGTGTAAATTATCGCATAAATCATAATTTTGATTACTTTTATTAAAAATTAATTTTCACTAGTTTGTTTTTAATACATTTAATCATGAAATGCTTAAGATCGAAAATCTCATTACTTTGTGTTTTGAAATACAAATCTCAGTGAGAACTTATTTTAAGCTTACAAGTTACTTCAGATATAATCCAACTCGAAGCACCACGTCAATCGAATATTCGCGTTTGGGGATTCCTTATCATTCCTCTGCTTATTTCTGCTTTCGTACTCGGCTGAGAGTACATGTATGTTGACTCGACTAAGTCTATAGTACTACCAAAGTCCATGCCCTCAAAAACCTTTATTTAGCTTTCCGAAATTCCGAGAATAAGGGTTCATCTTTCTCTCCCTTCCTGTTTGACTCTGCGTTCAGGTGCCATTTGCATTCTCTTTGAAGGGTCCTCTGTCTGTTCGCAGACGTTCCGATTTTTGTTGTAAATCATCCAACTGAAGGTTTCAAAATCTAACATTCATCTTTTTCAAAAAGAAGACGGCAATTTGAATACAAATTACCTCGTGATAATTTCTTGTAAATAGTTTGATATATAAATGTGAAATTTTGGAAATAATTGCTATAATATTAATAGATACACTGAGAGAAATATATGAGTATATTATGAGAAATATATGAGTAAAGTTGTGATATATTATCTTTCTTTTAAATAAATACTAATATTATTTCATATATTACGAATTACCAAGATCTTGGTAATTAATAATAAAAAATTCGTAATATATGAAATAATATTAGTATTTATTTAAAAGAAAGATAATACATCACAACTTTACGAAAACACTTAGTAAAATATACTCATATATTTCTCTCAGTGTACCAATTATCTTGAGAATGTTCAATTTCATATAATATTTCTTTTTGTTCCAGATAATTTCCCTGTGCAGTCATCAAAACGTCCACAATTCCAGAAAGGTAAGTCTCTTTTGAATACCTTAACGCAACTATAGCATGTATTAAGTCATCCACTATATTTTTAGTTATAATCATACTGCTATAAAAAAAGTTTACTCCAATAGTGCATTAAATACAATAACGCCATTTTTCTACTTCACTTTTTTGCCACTCGCAGAAGCTTTTTGCAGTGCAGAGATATGCAATTACATGATTTTCTGTACAGTTATCAGGCTCCTTCCCTGACTAGTTTTCATTAAATCAGCTATTCATTGTAAATGATATTAAGTCATTGCTACGTTTTTAACTAAAGTTGTAATTACACAGAGAAAAAAGATGTAATAATAATTAATATAATTTAAAGAATATTTACTAGAAAGGTTTGGTAATCGTGAAGAATATTCTAACTATTAAAATAAGTACTACGTGCTATAGTAAAAATTAATTTAAAATTTTTTTAAAAATTATCTACAAGGGACATAATGTATTTGATTCATTATGTTTTAATAATTGAGTCACATAAATTTATAAATTATTAATAATAATCTGTTCATGTTACACGTATATGGCAGAAAACATTTCTGTGATAACAGAAAAGCAATGATAAATGAAGTCTAAATTTCTTTAATATAACTTATCTTTTTTAATTCTTAACAGTGTTCGTGTCTCGTTGTGTGATAAGAAAAAGATAGCAAGCTCTGCGACTTGTTTAGACCACGTATAATCCTGTTTGCGTTAGCATCAGGCCAAGTTAATTCCAAGTGTCAACAATATAATTCCAACTTAAAGTTCCTTCATGGATACGTCAGTGTTGGCAGAGTGTGTCGATTTGATTAATTTAATTTCAAGCAAAAGAATATTCGTCATTTATTTTTGAAATCGCAGACTTAAGCAAACAATTGCTACTGCATCTAGTCGATTTTTTTTGATTTTTTTATAATTTTGCTTACAGTGTTCCATTGTAAAAAAAAATTTACAATCAAAGAACTGTCAATTACACCACGCCGGCTTTGTTGGGAATAAGTTTTATCTTTATTTCAGTCTCTCGAGCCAATTTAGAATAAAAAAATTGTTTACAAATTTCGTAGAGTACTCATTAAATGCTCGGGAGATATTATGCAAATGTTTGCGGCAACTTTTTTGCAATATTTAATTCAATTTATATCGCAGCAATGCGGTAACAATCATTCATAAACAGTGTTTAATTGGATTACCGTTCTATAAAGAGATCGGAGGTAAATAAGCGCGCGCAATTTAATTGGAACGAAATTCTCGTGATTTTTAATTCATCCACATCCGCTGATTAAACTTTTACGATACTTCTTCGTTGCAGACTTATCGGCAACTTTTGACGCAGTAGCAACCGCTCGGCAAAATTTTCATTAATAAATTAAAACGTTGTCTTGCCGATAATTAGGACGGTTCTCCGCGTTCTATATTTGTGCTTGATATTCTTTTAGTTTGTATCATTTTTTAATTGATAAATAATTCACGAACTTTTTAAACTGACACACATGCTGATTCGAAATAATATTTTAGGAAATGAGAGAAATGAAATTAGTAATTGATTACTTTTTCTACAAAAATTTGTTATTATTTACTTTTTTTTTTACAAAGAATGATAATAGAATGGAACAATTTTGATTATCGAGGGAATATCGGTAATAATTTATTTGATGATTTGAAAATAAACTTCAAATAATCAATGAAAAACTACCAGTGACTAATGATAGTTAAGGAATTATCGATGACTACTCATGAATTACAAATTGCCGATTAAAAATGATGAGCAAGAAATAGCTGCTCGCAATTTTACACTGATAAATGAGCAGTAATTAATTATCATTGATATTCAATGAAAGGTACTACTAACTAATGGGTATTAATCGATGAAAAACCACCAATGAAATTACGATTACTATTTACCAAGTACAATCGTATCTATGGTTTGTCGTTAATAATTTTTCATTGATTGTTCTTCAGCAATTTCATCATCGGATGAATTTGCTTTATTTGAGAATACACGATTACCAAATTTTTAATTAAAAATTTCGACGAGCTATTTTGTGGAAAAGTATTTTAAAACAAATGTGACTTTAATTTAACCAAAGAATAGATAATTATCAAATTCTTCCAAAATTATTTTTGCACCGAGAATAATTGATTGGAAAAATTACTACACGTTTTTCCAAACATTTCACCACTACCTGGAGAAATATTGGTGTATACCAAATTTTATTGTGTTCTCCCAAACAAAAATTTGTTTCCATTTTAGCTGACTACAATTTCTATTTGAAAGAACCAATTATATTGGTCCGAGTATGTTTTTTAATAACTAAAAATATTTGTTATTGTAACAAAAATTTTGGTTCTACTAACGGTTAACCTAATGTCTTTAAAAATACGATTTTACATAAGATTTCTAACACAAGATCTATATTTCTAAGCGGCAACGTAGAGTGGTGATAAAGAGCACGACTAGTGAACTCCAAGGAAACGAGTTCTATTCCCAAGTTAGATTTCTTTGAAATATTATTTTTAAAACACCATCTTATATGATAAAAAAATGACTATAAATGTGCACATATTCCCCGAGTTTCTTATAAAATACAGTAGCAACTACTAAATATATTTCTCTCGGCGTGACAAACAAAGTGCGTCATGAAACTGCGAACTGAAATACCCTTCGAGAAAACGTTCCGGACCGAGTGACTCCGCATTGAAATAGAGTCACCTCGAAAATCGTGAAACCGTTCGATAAAGCATCCCCTAAAATAAACAGCGCGGCGAAACGCGTTGTCGAAATCGACGAGGCGTCGTTGGTTGGCGGCAGTAAAATTTGAAAAGTGTAGCTTTGCAGGAGTGGCAAAAAAAGCGAAGTGAAAACGAGAGTGCGAATTGTGACGAAATACGGAGCGCGCGGCTCGCTGACGTGTCACGGTGAATTCCAATGCGACGCGAACGCAATGGTACGGTAACGCGGCGTGGTATATAAGGAGCGCTCAAACCGCATCCCGGTATCTCGCCTTCTCCCTCTCCCTCCCCCACCGGCGCCCCCTTCACCCCCTTCGCCCCCGTCACCCCTCGGTCGCTCGCTTTGCGCCGTATTGCGGAATTCCGTGAGGTCAGGAATGCAGAATAGTCGCTAGGATTCCGAGCCACCTATCCATCCAGGTCGTCGACGGACGGACCGACGCGGAGCTACGTTACAACACGTCCTGAATAGCGAATTTATAGTGAGCCAACGTCGACTCCAGTCAAACCGCCTTTCGCGCCTCGTCGCTTCCTTCCGTGTGCTCGCGAAAACTTTTCAGCAACACATTTCCCCGGCCGACTCCTCTCCTTTTCATAATGACGTTACAGTATCAATTTGAGCGACTGCGCAAATCTATTTCCCTTTTGTTGCCCAATGTAGAAAAATGTGTTTGCTTGGCGGCTGTGCAAACGCCCGGCGAGGAGTAGCGATTTCGTAATGAGACGTAACGTTTTGTTAATTGATTCGAAAATGGTCGAACAACTTGTAATTCTCAGGGATTTGTACTCTGAGAGAAAAATATTGGAAAAAATTGCAAACTTTTTTTTTTGTATTTTAAGGACATAATGGACAAATCTATGAAAGTACAATCAGAAATTGTAAAATGTGCTCATGAAACTCGTAAATATTACAATTTTTCAGTTAACTTTTACAAATTGCTGACTATATTCTACAATTTTTGATAGTACTTTTTGTAACATTGTCCATTGTGTCCTCAAATTGCAACAAAAAATTTCAGTTTTCTTAATATTTTTGTCTCGGTGTATTTACGCTGAGAAAAATGTAACTGAAACAATTACTGTTTTTAACTGTGTTTCAGATGTCCGTATTTCAGTAAAAATTTATAACTGAATATTTATAAATGAAATAGAAGTTTTTCCTTTTAAAAAACTGTAATTTTTACTGAAATATGGATATACATCTGAAACAGTTAAAAACAGTATTTTTTTCTGACATATTTGTCAGTTTATAGGAATAATTTAAATGTCACTTTCTGTCAAATAGATTGACGACAACAGAACTAATTTTGAGTATTTTGTCGATTTATATGAACGAAATATTTGTATTATTTATCAGCAAAATATAGCAGTATTTAAGATCAAATTAAATATGTTCAAGTAAGACTTCAAAACATTTACAATACAAGAAATATACAGCTTTTTAAACGTATTAATGTATTTCTTCCTCGCGTCAGAAAGGACTTTTAAAATTACGTTCTATTTCAAGTTTCAAACAAATTGTCACTGGAATTTTTCATTAACTGCTCGCAAGCGGTTTCTGGCTTCCTCATTTTTCAGCACTATTAATATTAAACTAGTCAAGAAATGCATAAAACATACTTGAATAACTATTTTCGATATAACGTTATAATATTGATTTTAAGTTCGAAAAATAAAGAGAATTCCATTATATTATTAAAATCGTTTCAATAGATTTGTATTAAAAATTCTTAAATTAAAATTCAGCTTTTATACGTGCATTCGACTAATTAAAAACATTTATTTGTTAAAAAAGGGAAATTTTGTTGTTTCCCTAATGATCCCAATGACTAGATTACCTACTTATTACGATAATTAACTATTAATTTTTTAATGTACTTTAACGTTCCCTGAGCACAATTGATTTTACCTTTTTTTATTTCAATTCGTAAAGTGATAACCGGTAAATATTTCATATCATGGTATAACACCAAAGTATATAACATAAATTTTAATCCATTTTTCATCAGAAATTCATACATAAAATCTTTCACAAATTTTTACTAAAAATACATCTTAAAATCTCAATACCAAATTCTATAAAATAACAAACCATTCGTGTATAAAACACAAAAAGAAATTATTCCAAACGACGTTACCCCGACGATATAATTTGGTTGAATTAACAAATTGATACGACGAAGTTGAATTAATTCGACAAAATCGTCCCCGTGGCACGTCGACGAAAGTTAACCGAACGAAGTGTTATTCGCCGAGTCGTCAGCCTGTCGTCGAGTTCATAATTTCTTTTGACGGGGATTTCTTCTTTTTTTTTTTTAATTAACAAAATCGCACGGCGATGGCGGCTCCTTCTTCAGACTTGTATTATTTTGAAGCACCAGTCGCGATTCGAGTCGACGCCGTCGAGTACTTTGAATTCGCCTCGACTGCGTATTAAACAACTCGGGGGATATCCTTCTTGAAAGGTCAAAAGTTCGCCCCTGTCGGCGTGCGTGCACTTTGCTGCGTGACATCTTTGGAGGGTCGAAAGCAGCGGCACACCCCGTTGCCTGGCAACGCCGACCGCTAAAAGAGCCGATCTCGTCTCCTTATTCTTGCTCGCGCCCTTCGCCCTTCCTGTCTTTTGGATTTTTTTTGTTTGCAATTGCGTATCTCGCCCCGCCAGAAGCGGCGGGGGGGTGCGCCACCCCGAAACGCCGAATCGTTCCTTCGACTTCCGCAATTGCTGAATCGCTTTTTCAATCCTTTCAGGCGACCGTTCAACAACATCCACCGGAAAGGAGTCATTTATAAAGGGAATTAAAGGCTAATTAAAATTGAAAAATGCCAATTGAGATTCAGCCGTGATCGCAAGGGGCAGGGGTCGAATTCTCGTGATTTAATAACTATTTTTTTTTTATTATTATTATTCGGTAAAGGCAGGAAATTCGTTTAATTATATTTAATTTGACTGGATAAGGTTTTTTCAAGGGAAAATTTAATTAAGAACTTGTAATGAATTTATAAGTTCTTTATAATTTTATTTTCCGTATGAAGAAAGTTTGACAAATAATTTGTTTCATATATATTCGTGTAAATTTAATTTTTTTTTTATAATTAACAGTTAAAGGCGTGTAACATTTGCTGAGAATAATCCATTTTCAGCGTTTCCCAATCGAGCAAACCATTTTTATTTGAATTACTTGAACAAAGGAATATTGAAATTTCTATATTTATTTTAATTATATATGAATATCTTTCGGTATTATTCGTTCTAAAAATTACATAAACTGTTTTTCACGCAAATATTTATACAATATAATATTAACTGATTCATATTCATTCATCTTATTATTAATCACAGATAAATCATTAATCTTATTTATATTTGCATTTATTTTTCCCCCAGCACTACTACTAAAATATTTCACTATCCACAACCTTGACCTATAATACTGCTATAACTAATTTTAAAATTTACTGTCCCAGCAAAGTCAAAAAAACTAAAATTTTACATCCCAAACAAACATTCAGTAAAGGTACTCAGCAAAAAAAAATATGAAAAACAATAACGGGAAACTTTAACAAAAAAAGAAAAAGACAGAAAAAAAAGGAAATACAGCATTCAATACACTTTTCCTTGCCAACAACTCGCACAATCGATCGACAAGAAGAAACCACATATTTCATAATGAAAATGGTTTCCCTTTTATCCGCGTGTTTTCAGTGCGTTTAATACCGAGTATTTTTAACCGCGCCGTCGTCCCGGATCCTCGAGGGAAGCGGAAGTTTGTCAAAGAAAAAGAGGAAAGTTCGAGGGTTGTATTGTAGTAGGAGAGTAGCTCGGAGGGTCGATTACGGAGATTAAAGGTACAAGCCCGCGCTAACCGTCCGTACGGGGAGATCCGATCGGAGCGGACGTTCGTACCACGAGTGTGGAAATATGCGATCAGCCAACCACCATGAAAATTGTCCACGAGAGATTGGACGCTCCTTGCGTCGAAAGACCGCTGGTTCGATCAATTTGTCATTCGCGACTTATAAATAAACAAGACAGCAGTTAACATCGGCTTTCTTCCTGTTTAATCAGCGCCTCGTATCGTTTCGATATCTCTTTCATTATTGTCTCTTCTGATTTAATTCACGGCCGACACGGTAATGATTTATCCGCTTACATTTATTACTTTATCTGTCACACGCTCACGTTCACCGAATACATTAATTACGATGCTCATTCAACGCCGACAAATTCATTACAATTAGGCGTTTCGTGCAGGCATTCATTTTTTTCTTTCTTTTTTTTTTTTTTTCTTTTTTTTGTCAAGCCCTTTTTTCCCATTCAATTCTCCTTTTTCTTCCATCGATTGCCTTCGATATTCATGAAAAATAATTGGACTAGGAATAATCAATGCAACGCGATCATTGAGAAATGACAAAAGGAAAAGGAAAAAAGGTGCAATCGATGTGAGGTAATCAATGAGAACCAATAACTTATCAATCGCGAGGCATTATTATATTAATCGTAATTAATCGTGCAAATTGCATTTAAACGTTTGCTCTCGGTTACATTTAGTCCATTAACTTTCATTGTATAAGAATTATTGAGTGATTACGTATCGGTAATTAATTCCTATTTATCGAATTGTAATTAAATGATAATCGTATATACTGTTATTGACCTGGTGCAAATGTATGCCTTTTTGGCCATACGTGCTTCCCTTTTATTTTTCTGACATTGGATCTGACATGCTTTGACTTAACTTTTGCATTTCAATTTATTTTAATGCACTCACAAAACTGTCTCTTTAAGAGTAATAGAATCAGCTTATGTTTAATAGATTTTCTATTTATGATAAATAGATTCTATTTAATTTAAATAGAAATCCAACTACAGTTTTCTCAGTGTGGGGATTTCCATATTTTGCCATATGTTTTTCAATGTTTAACCAGATACATTTCAATTAGTGAACACTTGTTTTGGAACAGTTGAGTTTAAAAAACCGTCAGTTGATTGTTTAATCGGGGAATTTTCAATGACTTTTTCATCGTATTCTTTCTTCGTGCGAAAAAATCGACGAGGAAATCTTGCCGGGCATGAAAATTTATTCGATATATATTTCTCAACATAATGTCTTCCTCTTATCATTCTACGGAGATTTCATAATTCTTTCATGCGGAACCGAGGTGTGTGTTTTAATTTTCGCTTTTCCCCGGCGCATCGCTGAAATTTTGGAACGCTGAAAGAACAGCGTTTCTTCCATTTCTTTCGTTCATCATGCATGCCCGGAATACGCCCAGGGGATTCGCCGAGGCATTGTTCTTCTTTGCCTCCGCACGGCTTCCTCTCTTTGTTTTTCCCCCCCGCCGTTCTGTTCATTTTCGAACTGCGCTCTCCGCTTTGTCTCGCACGCGCGTTTCCCCCGTTTTCCTTCTCGCCGGAATTTTCTTCCTTTGGCTCGTTCTTTTTATCGCCCACCCTGCATCTTGAGATACTCTCATTTCAAATCTAGTCAATACTTCTTTCATAGACGCATTCTTACACTCGACGCGAAAGCATTTCTCATCTAGAAAATTGATACTTTAGAATAAACAAATTAGTTGAAAGTTATGAGTACACGGAAAAAAATTATGAATTTACATACACTATATGGCTGAATCAGCCATACCCTAGTAAAAATCTGATGAGGCGTGCCACATCATAAGTGTGGCCATTATAGGGATTTTCTGTGGCATACATTATAAGAGGATACCAGATTAAAGCCATATCAGAGCCTAACGTGGTATTCTGAGTAGGCGGCAATAAGTCTGTAACGGTGGGCTTCTTTATGGTCCTGATAGGGCACGCCACTTAAGCGGCATGCCATCTCGGGGCCTGACCAAGTTTTATTTACAAGGCTCCGATTCTATAGACTGACCAGGGCATAATCAGTATACCATTCGTAAACCACATTTAAAAATGGAAAAAAATTATTGTAAGTGGTGAACCAACTCAGGTCCAGCTTAAGTCATCTTTATATGGCTATAATCTAAAAATCTATTAAGGCCATGATTAGAGAACCACAATGCAGCCATATAACGTATTATTCAAAACACTTGAGGAATACCGATTCACATTGGTTCGATTTATAAAACTACAATGCATCATCATTGTACGATTTTATAACAGAATTTTAATTTCAAAGTTTATTTTTATTAATATATCTGATTAGACATACATAAAATTATCTTATTCAAATAAGATGACTTTTTACATTTTTATCCTATTTTAATTACCAGTTGAAATCAATGATTAAAATATAGTAATATTATTTACTGCTCAAGATTTAATGTGGTTCCATAAATTCATTCCTATAAGTATTTTCTTATAAGGTTATAATTAGGTCTCAATAAGGGTTCCACTTTAATATCCTTATTATAGCCACACGAATGCATACCGTTACACACCGAAAAGTGCATAATGTGGATGCCTGATAAGTACCTCATCTGGTAATGTGGTTCCCTGATCATGGCGACACTTCAGCCGAATTTCAATTTTTACTAGGGTACAATTTATGTAACGTTTAAATATTCTTTTTAGTCAATTTAATATCTAGGTCCTTTTGCAAATAGAATAAATTCTTACTAGATTAGTTAAGAATTGTTAGATAAACTCATTTACCTATCAAAGCGAATACTTTTTTTTCCGTGTAGTCATATTTGCGAAAGAAATTAAAAATTGAAATAAAATAATATTTTAAATAGTGGTAACAAATGAAATCATTCTTTTTATTCATAACTTTTCAATCGTATTCGTTATTAATGGGATTTTAATTCTTTTCTCTTTTAGATATATTGTAAAAATAACTATTTTAGAGTGATGGGATAAAAAATCTATAGCAGTTCATCTTTTTATATAAAATTTTATATAAAATAGAGATCTCAATTAAGATCCAAATAAGGGAACTGTGAAAAATTAATATCTTCGTCGTGTATCACTGCGTTTTCATTTTCATGCTTATTTTATATGAACTTCATTTTAAAATACAGTTGTATAAATTCTATTACAGAATTTATATACGGAGAAAAGTAATGTTGTAAAGGGTGAAAGGAGTGCAATAAACTCGGAGGATCCATCCAAATATTTTCCTCTTATACGACGCAGTGTAGGAAAAAGTATTCCACCGCTGTATCTTAACTCAACGTTTTTTTTTTAATTTTCTACTTCATGTTTTATATTTAATTTATAATTAAGTTAAAATTATAACTTAATTTAATTTCATAACTTTACATCTTTGTCTATTTTACTTGCTGCAATATTTATTTTTTTTAATTTATAAGGATTAAAATATATACTTTAATATAATAAGATTAGAAATTATAATAATGTCAACCAATGTTATGTATCAACCAAATTAAGTATCAATCAAATCTCATGGAA
Organism: Leptoteleia sp. ZL-2020; assembly: GCA_022817305.1. Classification (NCBI taxonomy): domain Eukaryota; kingdom Metazoa; phylum Arthropoda; class Insecta; order Hymenoptera; family Scelionidae; genus Leptoteleia; species Leptoteleia sp. ZL-2020. The sequence goes on from JABFPN010004214.1 coordinate 13,348, forward strand.
TTTCCTTATCGTATCAAAATTGACCTGACTGACTGTACTGATCTCATACTACTGAGCGTTTCCTTATCTGTACGACTTTCATTTTAATTACTGATTACTATAATTACACGTTTTATTTTATTTAATTTACGTTATTAAACAATTTATGATATTTATTAATTAATTAATATGTAAAATTTTATTAATACTTACATTATGCAAAATTGATAAATTTAATCTAATGAATTAATAAATAGGTATAAATTTACTATTATCGCATTCTATCAAATAGATAAATAATTTAAATTAATTAATTAATATATGAATGTTTAATTAAATAAATAATTTATACCAATTATATTACATTTTGTGAATATTATTAAAATGAAATTCGATTAAAATCAGTTTTACAATTTTTTGACTTTGTTGACATTAAAGTATTTGAATTAAAGTGATGTTTAAGCAGAATTTCTAAAAAACATGTAATAAAAATTTCACTTTAGATATAAAAATTTTATTTATATGAAAAAATTTAATCTTTATTCGCTTTAAACCGATTCCAAGGGATGCTACTTTATAGAAGGGATTTGTGAAGTATCAAAAAAAAACATGAAAATTTATTGGTAAAAAGGAAGTAAGTTATGTCATATTTGAAGACCAGGCAAATGTTTTATTTAATGATTGTTATAATCTTTAAAATTTGGTTCTGACAACCGGATTTCGATTGTGAAACATTAAAAATAATTATATTTGCTTGAGATGACTATTTGTGAAAACAAGAAAATTGTACTTTCTTAATTTCTACTGCAAGAAAAAGATTTTGGATTGAAAGATATTAATTTGACCTTTCGCGGAAGAAAATGTAATAATTCTGTCAAAAATACAAAATGAAGTCTGTCAATAAATAAATGATGTTTTGAAGTGTTGGCCTAGCGAAACTAAACTCAAGGGAAATTGATGAATACAAAAAGACAATGAGTTCTATTTGAAAAATACTTTCGATGATTTAAAGTCTATAAACAATACAAATAATATATAAGGAGATGACCTGTTTTTGTAGAGAAGAACACAGTAAATGTCGCAACATATTTTTGATAACAAAACAATGTAATTATTTTGTTTACCAACTCTTCCTTAGAAAAATAACCAAGATTAGATAAATCAGTATTTATTAATGATTAATTAAACTCAAATTACGGTAAATTTATTAATTTACTACAGCGTTAAAATGTTTATACAAAGAAAAAGAATACGAAAAGGTGAAGACTACCCCACTAACCTAGAGTTTCAGTACTTAAAATTTGTTTAACATTATTTTGTTATCAACTTCCACAAACTTTGGTAAACATTTTTTTAATTATCAAAAATAGAACCACAATAGGTTCTCTCACTTTAATATATCAAATAGAAGTATTAAATATGTTATACAAACATTGTTGTCGAAGGGAACTTGGACTTGAGAAAAAAAAATTGTTTAAACACTCGAGAGACACGTGGCTAAAAATTGTCCACTGTAACATTGAAAGTTGTACACCAAACAACGAAAGTTGAAGTACCATTCTCAGTTGAAGTGATCGCAGATCGATTATATCTCATTTTCTGGTATCAGGAGTGCATTGAAAAGAACTTTTGAAAAGAGTTAGAAGCCTCGGCAGGAGCTGGACGCACCGCAGAGAGGTTGGCCAGCTGTCGGTCGATTTCGGTGGCGGACTCAATTTTTTCCAATTCTTTCTTTGTTACGACCTCGTTCGCCGTGTCTTCCCTCGCCCGCGGGCACTTATACCGATTTCCAGCTAATCACACTTTTACGTTTCCGCCGCTCGGCATTAAGTACCACACTAAAGTCAGTTCTGCAAGCTCACGCTTCAATAAACTTTTCATCCGCTTTATATTGCTGTTAAAATGAAAAACTCGCGCAAAAATATTTATCAAAGTTTCATCGTTCCGCCCAGTTCCGAGTAAGATTCTGGATAAAGTTGCAAAAGAGGTATTCTCCCTTAATAGAATTCTTCCCTGGTTTGCTAATTTCAGAAAATTCAGTAAAAGTTGAACGCATTTGAGCGTGCGCGATAAAGGTGTCGCGCTGGAATTTATTCCACTTCTTCTTGAATTCTAAATTGCACGCAAAGATATTTTTTTAATTATAAAAGAAATCAGTGTTTACCTTGATAAATGTCACTCCATAATTTCTTTTTTTTTTTTTACTTTCAAGTCACTTAAATTGTCATTTCGATGAATTAATTTATGTTACAAGTGGACGTTTTGTTATACACTGAGAAAAATGGAATAGTATATTTATCAATAAATTCTGGGGTATTGAACCTATATGTACTCTGTAGGTGTAACTGTAATAATTTATGGAAAAACTAAGTATATGTAATGCATACAGTTCTATAAACATAGAATACTATA
>JABFPN010004215.1:0-15736 GCA_022817305.1 Leptoteleia sp. ZL-2020
CAGTGGTGAGCATGCGAGACTTCTAATTTGTAGGACGTTGGTTCAGTTCCTACATGATTTAATTTTTTTTAAACTTTTAAAAATATATCAAAAATATTAAAATAATATCCCTGGGTTATTAAAATAACATTCTAGGAACATTAAAGTAATATTCCACAAACATTAAAATGATATTCTACGAACATTAAAATAATATTCTAGGAATATTATTTCCAAGCGGACATTTAACATTCGTAGTGTGTACCGAGAATATTATATAATATTCTAGAAATATTATTTTAATATCATTATAATATTGTAGGAATGTTAATAGAATATTATATAATATTAAATAATATTATGCGCTGATAGGGATCACATTACACCATAGCTCCATTCTATTAAATAATTTTTTAATATTGACAAATTAGATTAAATCGAATTCAGTATAAAATTCGAATCAAAATTCAGTTCAAATTTCGCGGCTACCCACTGCCTGGCGCTTCACTCTCGTTTCCGTTGCCACAAGCCACTACACGGGAAAAAAAATAACACTGATACAGCCTTAAGGTCATGTATCACGTCTGCTGTCACGGAGTTAGTGTCTTTTGTAATCAAAATTTAATTAATTTATATTTTATGTTCTGCGGACGAGAGCGCTATTCTATGGGCACGGGAGTATAATTATATTCACAAAAATATAGGTATTGTTGAATATTCTAAACGTATTTTGGAATGTGCGATTTTTTTGTCGTCTGCTCGAAAGGAAGCAGCACTTTCCAAAATACGTTTAGAATATTCAACAATACCTATATTTTTGTGAATCAAATTATACTCCCGTGTCCATAGAATAGCGCTCTGGTCCATAGGTCATAAAATATAAATTATTTAAATTTTGATTACAAAAGACACTAACTCCGTGGAAGCAGACTTGATACATCAACTTAAATCCATAAATATACTATAATATTGTTATACACTGAAAATACACTAATTTCGTCGATATAGCTTTTTTACATCCTCATAAATCAAAATTATTAGAATAATAAAAAAAAAATAGAAAAAATAATAAATACAAAAACTCCGTGGCAGCAGACTACATTACCTTAAAGTGTAAAAATTCCCAAAATATAACTATGTGAACATAATTCACACGACTTTATTTTGTTACATGTATTATTATTAGAAAAAATTTTTATTCTTTACATAGCCTTGCAAAAGAAAATTTAATCTGGCTTATACAGGACAGTGATATAAAGACAGAGAAAAGATTTGTTTATCGTATTGTCGAATACTTTACAGCCAACTTCATGTGCCAGTCCCGACCTAAACATTTACTACTGAAGTCGGATTTAGCCAATTGCTAATTAACTACAAACACACCCAATATTCCAAAGCCAGAAATCATCAACAACATATTTCAGTTCTCGTTCTCTGGCCATACAACAACAAAGAAAAACGTATTTCAGTGAGCAAAACATAACCTCTTCTGTTCTGAGGGATTTACTGTATAATTCTGATATTATTAGTGCAAAATTATAGTGTTAATTGTAATCAATAATAATTTATACATATATAATATGTCAAGTGTTCAAGAATTGTCTGATGACAAAATTATCTTTAAAAAAAGAAAAATTAATCAATCCGGTAATCGAAAGAGGATCATTGAAAATGAAGAAAATGGTAAGTTATATTTTTTGCTTTTATTTGCATGTTTAATTAATTATGTGGATTCTTTTCATTTTTATTTTCATCCTTATGGTATTAAACCCATCTTTGTGTCAAAGTCCTGAATCCAACTTTGTAACTAATGTGAGATTTGGAGATTTTTTTTCTCATTGAGAGCAAGTATCTATTTATTTTTCTCACACTTTTTCTCATGAATAATAATAATAATATTAATAATATTAATGATAATAATAATGATAATAAGGTTCCAATTAAATCAAGTTACGGACATACATTAACAAAATGAATTCACAATATCATTTAGATTGAAATTTAATTTAAATAATCAACGATTTATGGCGAAGCCAAAATATAAACACGTGAATAACTTCACTCTACGAATTCGCTAACGCAGGACAAATGAATATATATATATATATATATATAAATTAAGAATTTTACGAATGCCTCAATTTCTAAATACGATCTGGACGCAGAAAATATCCTCGACTAGTCACAAATAATGGTCGATCAATCCAGGCTCGAGAATATATAACTTTTTTTAGAATATACAAATTTTTCCCGCCTACAACAAAAAAGCTTTAGCACTCACGAATTCACTTATTTTAATATATTTAACATACCTAAATTCGCGGGTTTATTTAACTTGATAAAACGCCGTGCGCCATGCTTGGCGGCCGGGACGGTTATGTCGACAATATAATTTTGATCGCCAAGGTTGGCTCGTAATTCGCCTAAACTTATTTTCAAATACTCTTATAAACACATTTCTTATCATCGTTTATCAACATCGTTGAATTTAAATACGTGAATATTTGATTTAATTTCCAAAATATTCACCTAAGTCAAATAATCCGTTACAACTTCAATTATTGATCATTAGTTGCAATTTAGCAAGTGTGTAAATTTTGTTTCAGAACGTGAAGATCAAACTGTTGTGATTAAAAAGGAGAAAAAAATTGACACAAGAAATCCAAACATACAAAGTGTGAGTTTATAAATGTTTTAATTTATCTTAAATACAAATATATTTTTAAGTTAAATCATGCATTTCATATTACTGATAAAGTTAGAAAACATTGTTAATTGGTTAAGAATTAGAAAAGCAAATCATGATTCTTAAAATTGTAATAACAATAATCTATATTTTTTCAAACTTGGCCAATTTAAACTTCTTAAACGTGTAACGTTTCACCCTAATAAAAATAAAAACATTTTTTACAGTCTTCAAGAATTCAAAGTGTAAAGCATAAAAACAATGATGATAGCAGCAACAGTGAAGACGAGGATAAAGTTTTAGTTTCTTATAAAAGTAATAGAACAGCTAATACTTCTGGTCCACGTGATCAGGGCGCTACTGCTACATTAGAAACAGAGACAGAAGTTGACAGAGATGCTCAAGCACTATTTGAGAAAGCACGAAAAATCAATGAGGTGAATTGTTTAAGTAATTAATAAATAAGAATTATATTACATTATAAAATATAATTTGAATATATTACAAAAATATTAAAATTATAATTATAATAATTATTCATTTCATACTGAAAAAAGTGCAATACTGAATTTACTAATTTTCATATGTTAGGCCATTTATTTCAATTTTACATTGAAAATCTGTTAACTCAATATCAGTTATATATCGAGCCAGTTTCAATGTTAATGGCACAACTGTTGAAATACTAAAGAATTGTATTTTATTTTCCTTGTATAGTATATGATATAAGCATATCAGTGCTTAATCAACATAAAAAGGAGTAATTTATTAATTACTTTATTAATTATTGAAACGTTAATCTATTAATTACTAACATAAAAAGTACAATTTATTTTCAGGAATTGGAAGGTAAACAAGATGATAATGTTTATCGTGGACAGAATAATTATGTACAGTACTATAAAAAGAAAGATACCGCTGCTGGTAATGCTTCTAGTGGCATGGTAAGAAAAGGACCAATAAGAGCACCTGCAAATCTCAGAGCAACTGTCCGATGGGATTATCAACCAGATATCTGTAAAGATTATAAAGAAACAGGATTTTGCGGTTTTGGAGGTGAGTGAAGAATTCTGTATTAAATAATAATTAATGAAAAGTTTAAATTAGTAATTACATGTATTCATGTGGAAAATTGAATAATAGAAATATGCAAGTCCTTCGGTTCAAATTTAAATACTATCAATCTTAATCTTAGCTATCATTTGTATTAATATTAAAATGTTTTATGTGATTGCTTGGAATGTTAACATTTCACCTATCAAACCGATATAAATACTAACTACTGACATTCATATGATTTTTAGAAAAATGCAGTTTCACTTACATATACATGTTTCTTATTAGAATCTATTCTTTATTAAAAATACTGCTGTTATTCATATGCAATCAATTAAAGATAAATTATATTTTCATAGAAAGTCACGGACTGCTAAAGAAAATGATAGTTGTTTTTTTTTTCTTTTATAAAATCTGTGTATCATAATAAATGTTTTAATTTTATTTATAATTTATGCAATACAAATATATTTTATACTATTGTTTATATAATAATATGTTAGTTTATCTGCAATTATTCTGTAATTGAATAAAAGTTAATAAAATAATGAATTTAATTTTTTTTAATGTATGTTATTATTTCTAGATAGCTGTAAATTTCTCCACGACAGATCTGATTATAAATTGGGATGGCAATTAGAACGAGAATATGTAGCAGGAGGATGTGAGGATAGTGACGATGATGACAAGAAATATGAAATAGATAGCGATGACGATCAACTTCCATTTAAATGTTTCATATGCAGAAACAGTTTTGTAGATCCTGTTGTTACCAAGTAAGTATTGTAGATCACTTTTAATAAACCCAAAGTATAAATCATTAATGTGATATAACATATGTTACATATTCTATATTAATAGGTAACATACGGATATACTTTCTTAATTATAATTTAATAATATATAAAAAAGTCAACGTGTCTTCTTTATAAAGTTAAAGTACATTGCAATTTATTATTAACATTGAATTTACATTTATAGATGTAAGCATTACTTCTGTGAAAAATGTGCCTTGGAACAATTCAAAAAATCTTCCAGGTGTTACATATGTAATACTCAGACAAATGGTATATTTAATCCCGCTAAAGAATTAATATTAAGAACGAGAGGTAAGAACAGAGAAGGCTGTGAAAGTGATGAGGAGATCGAAGATAATGTTTGAGCAGAGGAGGAAGATATTTTACAAATTCCTTACAGCAATTCTTCTTGTGTAAAGGTGATGTATTATAAAGTTGAATAAAGAACACTTAAACGTTTCATGTAGCAAAACTTTATTTACATACAAAAAAAGCTCTATAACGTTATTATATGTATTCGCGGAAAAAAGGTACGCAGTAAATGCTACCGCAGAGTAAAAACATTAATAACAGCGAACTACACTCGCGAAAGCTACTACTTTGCAACTTGTTTGTCCTCGCAACGTCTGTCAGCTAATTTTCTCGTGCATTATACATTATTTAAGCGTGTTCAATTACCCGCAGTTTGAGTAGCATCACCGTAATAAAACGTACTATAAAAACCATTTACAAAAATAATTAATCTATGCATAATCGACACAGATGCGTGTCGAGCGTGTGTGCAATCCATAAATTTTATTTCGAAAGAATGTCTTTTTCGAAAGAATGCGCGTTATGTCGGAATTCATCTTCAATCGAAGATCAAGAAGTCGCCCGTTTCTCAGCCTGAAATCAATAATATATTATCAATTAAAGAAAAGGAGAATGTGAGTAATAAAATAAAGAATGAAAAAAAGAAAAATTTATTATACATTGACTAATCATGGAATTGCAAACATAGTATCTATGCCATCCTTTTTAGGATTAATTTAATGTTTTATAATATGACATTTTATTTTTCCGATGTAGAAGTAAAACCATTTCCAAAAGTTGAGCTATACTACATGATAAAAATGCTGTTTTTATAGATAATTTAGTTTTTCCCATGTTAATAGAATGGTTTATCATTTCAACGTTTTTAATATTAATCGATTTAATAAAAATAAATTAAAACGCCCTAAATCCGTGACTATAGCACTGACATTTCACCTCAATTGTTCAAGTATAAGTTGAATTTAAATTCTTCATATATTACATTAATTTGATTTGTATTAAACGTTCCGCATCATTCGTGCGGAAATAACAACAAATTAATTAATATGCTCGTAGCGTAAAATGGTTTTTCTTTCTTCTTTCCTCAAATGCAATAAACTATGAAATCGTTAATGCGAATTGTAGTACGTCGGCAGTGATGAAACGAGACAAGGAAGTTGTAAAAGTGAAAGAACCGTACAATTGTTAAATATGCCCGCGACTAACTAGCCTCGCTGCGGCGGCCTTGGCTGCCCCTCGTTTTCCTCGGGGTGTGCCAGAATCCACTCGAGCGCCCTTTCGATCGCAGGCGGAACCGGCGGCGCGGTCGGAATGTGGGAACCTTGAGGCTGGAAGCCATTTTCATCCGCGATATAGGTAATGCTCACGACTTGGCCTTCGGGATTCGTGTAGGAATCCGCTCCTTGCGCAACAACGGGCGTCTCTTGATCCACCTGTTTTGGTTGACCGGACTCCTGGTGGCTTATTCCGTTGCTCGTTTCGAAACTACCAAATTCAAAGTCAATCGTTTCTATTAGTTCTATTCTCAGCCGCAAGGGGGCATCGTTACAATAGGCAAGTTCCAAAATTGACTGCTAGGACTGCGTTAGCGAGACAAAGATATAAAGTTTAATTTATCGTGCAACAGAAGAAGATGTGCAACACTGCCAGTCAATTTAGGAACACGGCCAATATTGTCTACCTTCTGGAATGCTTCTCTCCCTAGCATTTCTCATACTAGAATCCCAAATCAATCGTTAACTATTAAAATTGTAAATGAAAATAATTATATTACAAGCGACTGGAAATAATTGTTAATAACAAATGATAATAACAAGAGTCTAGATAAATAATAGAAAATTGTATATTACTGCTATTTCGTGATAGTTATAAAAGTAATGGAAAATTGTCTGCAAAGCAAACATATCGATTGGATAATGAGAAATGTTGCGCAAAAATTAAACGTACTTATTGACGTAATTGCCGTCGAAGTTGACTTCGAGCTGCTGGGAAGTGATGACCGCATCCTTCTCCGAACCACTTTGCGGGCGTTGCGGGGCTGCGTTTATTCCGGCCGCACACAGCAAAACCAGCGCCAACGCCTGTTACGAAAAGTCACAAAATTCGTTGGATTACTATTACGATGCGTTATTTTCTTAGGAAACTAAGTAAACAATGTTGGCATTAAACGGAATAGAATGAAATTGAGAATATTCAGTTAGGTTTGGGAAGTTTTCGGAATTGAAAGTATTTCGATTTTAGTTGGGTTTTACGATTTTAATTCCGCATCCGAAATTTCTCAGATTCAATTCCGTTTCTGACATTTAAGTTGATTACATCGGTTACTTCTAAATATTTTTAACAAAAACAAAGAATACCCTAATCTAGTAATTAACGCTTACGGCATAACGTTAATGGTTCTTGATTCCATGAGGAAATTCAATTACCATAAACTGAATTCCGTTGAATTATAAATTGAAATACTTTCCATTCCGAAAACTTCCCAAACTGAAGTCAATATTCTCAATTTCAATTTCATTCTATTCCGTTGAATGCCAACATTTTTTTACAGGGAAGGCGTGAGCCGCACTCGAGAGTATGCACGAGCATGGATAGCTGTATGTGTGTGTGTGTGTGCCTATCTGTTTGTCTGTATGTTTAATTCGTGAAAGTAACAGTGCAATAGTTGAGCTAATGTCTTCAAAGGACAGCAATAACGATGATGATGATGGCTTGCATCTCGCACGATGGCATTGCATCATCTGAAATGGCTCTATGTTATGAAATATAACGTAATGATGGCGCTAAAAGCGGTGGGTGGTGCTGAAAATAAGTCTCCGCGATTAATGAAAGGCATTCGAGTCTCGCAAAATTGTTTCACGTTAAACTAAATTTTATTCTTCGACGTGATTTGAATACAATTTCACTCTTTCTTTCTTTTTCTATTGTATTATTGTAAGTATTATTCAATGTTTAAACAATATGCGTAGCAATATTATACATTATACATTTAAGTAATGATCTGAATCTATTGCCATGCATTAAATCACCCTAATAGCAAGAACTATTCTAGAATATTCCAAAAATATTCCTATATCTGACTCCAGAAATATTTATGGTACATTTCTGAAATATTAGAAAAACATGAATCATCCAATAATACACCAGAAATATTCCTGATCCCGGACATTAGAATATTTCCTTGATATACTCAGAATATTTTCAGAATATATCAAAAATATTCTTTGCAATTTGGGCAACATTATCAGAATAATAATTACAAAAACACTAACTCCGTGGCAGCAGACTCACTGCATAGATGATTTCTGCTGCTTCTTTTCGAGCAGACGACAAAAAATCGTAAAAATCACTATTCTTTTAGAATATACATCCCGTGTTCCCAGAATGGCGCTCTGGTCTGTATACAATAAAATATAAACTAATTAAATTTTGATTATAAAGGACACTAACTCTTACTTTAGGACACTAATTCTTACTTTACGAAGCCTATTATTGCGTCCCGTTTTTCAATGTCATCATACGCCGTCAGTGTGATCAGTAGATACGATCGACTTCAGTCTGACAAGTAGATCAAACGTACGATCGGTTGGACGTATTTAGGCGCTCCATTTTCGATGATCATATTGTTCAGTTGCAGTGATATATGAACCTAAATTCTACTTAATGAAGAGTTACAAATGTTTTAAATGAAACAAAAAAAATTATTTAATGTTATTAAATACTTATGGACACGGTAGTACAAATAACAAAAATTTATTCACTGTTGAATATTCTCAAAGAATAATGATTACTACGATTTTTTTTTCATCTGCTCAAAAAGAAGTAGTAGAAATCACTAGTCTTTGACAAATTTTGAATCAAATTGTACTTCCATGTCTACAGAATGGCACTCTGTATCCGTTTCCCTATTAACGTACAAAGATTATCACGATGTCCGTCCCAAACTGATCCCTGATATCTCATATATCCTCGGGATATCTTCAGGATGTCTTTTGCTATTAGGGATATCATAAAATATCAATTAATTAAATTTTGATTATAAGAGACACTAATTCCGTGACAACAGGCCTTGCATTTGCCCTTAAGAGGAGGAAAAAAAATAATAGTATCACGGAGTTACTGCCCTTTATAATATAAATATAAAAATATATGATATTTTATGATATAAGGAACAGAGCGCTACTCTGTGGACTTAGGAAAACAATTTGATTCGCAAAAATATACGATGAATATTGTCAAAGAAAAGTTGATCCTATGATTTTTTGTCGTCTGTCAACAGGAAAATGAATGATTTCATAATTTCTAGTTTCTGAAAGGGCTGCGCGCGCAAACGCACATGCGCCCGAGTTATTATAAAACCTAGTAGCCAACTGCTAATAAATTTCGCTCAGTGCGGAGATTCATCATCGCTCGGCGAGACGTGTCAACTTGTCAGACAGTTTCAAAGCGATTCGCGGGGTTACGCGTTTTGCTTAGCTTTTCCCAATGGTCAACTTTGGTGACGCAACAAGTTGCGTTGATTTTTATTTAAATCGGCCCGTAAATATGAATTACGCGTGGCGGTAATGGTTGCCAAAGTCGCCTCTGAATGGCGCGTAATAAGCGAGACATAGTTATGAAACCTCGGAGAGATGAATATGATGAATACCGAGCCGATGATTGGCGATAAGGTGAAATGTTCGAACCCGTCGTCTGATATTAAGACGCGCGGGGCCATCGCGCGCATTTTTACCGTTGCCTTTTCATTGAAGGCTCGTTTCCTTCGGCTTTATCTCAAGGAAAAAGGGACGCAACCATCCTCCAGTCAATATCATTCTCGTCATAATCTCCTTATTGAACATAATTATCAAATCACAACGCTATTTTTACACTTCTTTCAATGCCACTTGATATTATTCTTCTTGTAATTGGAAATTATCTGGTAAATATTATACCATGATTTATGTCCTACCTTCAATTTTCACTGGTAATATTGCATTCATTTACATATTATTATTATTATTATTATTATTGATCATTTACTTGCCAATGTTATCAATTTGAAAGTAAACTATTTAAATGTTGACGTACGTTATTATGTTTTAATTCGTGCAAATTTGATGAAATTTAAAAAATTTATTTTTTTGGTTATGGTCAATTAAATGTACAATCCCTGTTAAACAAATCTAGCTGGGGTCCTAAGTCGGAATTTAGGATCCAGAGATCAACTAGTTTTCTACCATAGGAACCAACCAAGGAAACTAACTGATTTCCGGTGCCAAATTCCTGTGTAGGATCCTAGCTAGATTTTTTTAACAAGGATAACTATTTCCAGATTTGTGTGCAGTATCTTATAAAAATAATGTTAGTTACTAGCAAAGAAAACTATCAGACTTCTTGACAGTCTTTATATTTACAAGTTACAAAACTGGAAAGGATCCCCCTGGAATATCTTACGAATAATTTGCAAATATGAAAGATGAACTTGCAACTTACTAACGTAATACTCATATCAATTTCTACTTCGGTTGTTACGTAATTTAATATTTATGTAAAGACTATATAACTGTCAAACTCGATTGATAAATATTGCATTTTACATTTCAGTAATGAACTATATTTAATTATATTTTTTAAATAGACTTAAAAAGAAGTATAATTACTTCCATTCTCTAATATTAAACATTTCTTTTTCTCCGTGTAATTAATTTAGAAAGTGCGACTTACGACATTAAACTTTATTTACATTTGTAGTAAAATTAATATTATTTACATTTTCTCGTGTCATAATTGTTAATCGCATGAAAACTTTAAGTGATATGCCATTTAAATGTTTATATTAACATATGTACTATTTATATTTAAATCCTTTTATTTTTTATTTTCTTCTTTATAACTTTGAAATAAATGTATATAAGATGTTTAACGAAATTAATAATAAAATATAATTAATTATTACTGTTGATTTAATTAATAAATGTAATAATAAATGTAAGATGTGCATATAAATTATCATACGAGAATAATTAATAAAATTAACTGCTTGATATGACTTGAAACATATTAAGAGACGTGAAATGTTATTTCTGCAATTTGTCCCGATTACTACCACTTTCGTTTACACTTTACCGCCTGCAATAAATTAATATTTGTAATAGTATAATTCGCAAGGCATAAATCTTGATTCATTTTGTTAACAATTTATTTTATACGCTGCTAAATATTAATGATAACGTGTCGCAACAAACTGAATCTGTTAAAACCAAATTATGATTAATAATTGGAATGAAAAATTAAGGCAAAATTGATAACACGTTAACATTAATATTGTGCACTTACTTCTATTTTCCCATTGATAACTTTAGTTCAAACGTTGATCTATCAATTTTACTTAAATGTCATATGCTAATTTCAATAAAATGGTAACAAAGATTGAATCTTACCTTTCATTATAAAAAGCCAACAAAATGTCACTTGAAAATGTTGTAACTAACGTTGCTAATAACAAACGATCCAATAATTTATTTAACCGATTATTTATACATCTAATATGCAATAAAAAAAAAGATATAAACCACTCGAGTTGCAATAATTTTTATTCGCAAATAAGTCCATTCTATTGGGAACAACTGAATTGTTTGTTAACAAAGAATTGGCAATGGTATTGCAAGGGAAATGCAATCAGATGGGGCGGGGGGAGGTTGTTGGGAGCAGAAAGGTTGTTAGGCAGCGACAAAGTTTACGAGAAGAAGCGATTAAAGAAAAAGTGATGTAAGGGTGATTGGAAAAGTACCACGGTGAGAAGAGTTTTGTTGAATCAACAAAAATAATTTAGTTTTCTTCATTTTAGTCAGAGTGGTGTCACTCAGATATCTATTTACATGAAATAGAATCTGTTTATCATATATAGAATTATTCTTATAATAAGAATTTGTATAAATATTAAATAAAAAATCTATTAAACATAAGAAGATTTTATTACTCTTAAATAGTAATACACAATTGTACGGTGTAAAAGTTGTAACATTGAAATGCAAAAAAACTATAATATCACTGTTTCGTGTGCTCATTTTGCGACCCACCCTGGTTCAAAGAATATATACTTTCAACTTGAAAAAGTCAAGCCTGAAACACTGTGAAACTCTACTATTTTTGTGCCAGGGACAATTATGATATTTCAAGAAATTTTGTTTGCACCTTCCATGTTTCAGGCTCGAATTTTTGAAAACCGAAACTTTATGTTCTTTGAACCAAGACATGCGCACTGAATACATTGTCCACAAATTATAACGAAAATGTTCCATCTTTTAAAACTTTTTCACTCAGGGCATTTATAATCTACAAAATGATTTGATCGTTTCGACAGAGAAGCTTTAACTAAATTTCATTTGTTGTTTCAGCTTTAACGTTTTACTGCGCGTAGGTGAGATGGTAATGAAAGTACGCCAAGTTAGGTGTAAAGTCGTGGAAGGTTGTGAAAACGAAATTGAGGAGAAGCGCAAAGGAAAGGAGCAACCATAATGACTTACCTGTAGAGTGTAAGACATAATATTGAACGCCGATGTAAAAGGTCAAAAGGACTTGGAAATAGAGTTGACGATAGGTCGGTACTCGCGCTTCTTCCACCTTGTCGCGGCTCTTTATATACACCAGCAGCAGAGACGTGGTGCAGTGAAAGGGGTCATCCCTGCCCTCTTCACAATAGGTTTCTTCTGATCGGTGCATCTTCGAAAAAGGGCGCGGCACGCAAGACTCGAATTCTTCCGCCAATAGCACTATTCCACCTGTCTCGATATTTATCATTTTATTCAATTTACATTTTGCACACTCCACGTTGCCACTCGCCTTGCTAATTAAACGCATTGTTCACGCGCGCGCGCGCATTATTTTACACTTTTTCAGTCGAGTCATTTGCTTCCCTTTAATTTGCATCCTTGTTGTCGACCTCGAGTCGTCTACGACCCCGCTAAACGAGAAATTGTTCAACATTATTCAATCCACAAATAATTTGAAATATAAAATGATGATATTCTTTGGAAAATATTCAATTCAATTGAATAGATTCGTTTGAATTAGATTTTCATTTTAATTTAAAATCATTTTAATTTATTATTGAAAGAACGCATTTGAACTGACATTAAGGAAATTATTGATAATATAGAAGGATAGGTATGAAAAATTTTAAAATATTCTATTGCATAGCATATAAAATTATACGTATGTATTTAAATTAAAATTCATAATTAAAGTAAATACTGTAAATGAAAAGTAATTAATTCTGATACAGTAGATATTTGAAAAAAAATTCATTTGAAAAAGAATTAATATTGTAAAAACTAATTGAAATCGATGTATTTTCAAGTCCGAAATCTTTCCAAACCGAATTGAACATTCTCAATTTTGTACCATTCTAGATTTGAACTTGAGCCTCCAATGTGTTATCTTGACCTTCTGGCGCTGCGCCATCAATCCTTAGTTGCAATGTAATAATCTTTAACATATAGGTATAATAGATAAATGCTGGCACCTTTTGTATACTCTGTTAATAAAATCTAGCTGAGTTCCTACACTGGAATTTGGCACCGGAAATCAGCTAGTTTCCAAGGTATGTTCCTAGGTAATTATAGGATGTTGCCTAGTTTCCTAGCTGGGGTCCTAGGCCAGAATTTAGAATCAGATCTCAACTAGTTTTCTACCTAGGACCCTAGCTAGGAAGCTAGGCAAAATTCTATACCTACCTAGAAACCTACCAGGAAATTAGCTATTTTCCGGTGCCATATTCCTATGTAGGATCCTAGCAAGATTTTTTTAACAGGATACCTTTTGTACCGTGTCTTTATTGAATCAGTACTGGGGAACAACAAATTCGACCCTTATTCTAAACTGGCAATCTACAGAATCATTCGATTCTTTTGCACTGCTGTGCCAATTCAGTCTGCCATAGGCTGGCAGTCAGTATTGGCCCAAGCCTGGGTCGTTTGTCAGCGTTGGCAATTTCCACATGGGAAATCTCTCTTGCATAAGAAAAAGAAAGCTATTAAATGTTATTAATATGACACATCATGATAGTATATATAGTACTGATATTACAACTGATAATATAGTGCATTAAAGCGTTCTGCTTTATCTGAAAAAGATTATCTTTTCGTCCTCTCCCTATAAAACGATATATAGCCATTTTGCAACGAAATGAAAATTGTACATGTAAAAATACAACAATAAAAGATATTCTTGTAATTGATTTTATCGAAATTTTGAGTGGAACATCCACTTACTATTATAGTGATCCTCTTAAAGTAAGTAAACACATACAGTGTGATTACGTGGGTAATAGTTATGTATAATATAGAAAAAGTTCAAGAAGGTGATGCAAGTGTCGTGTAAAATTTGTGTCTTCAGAAAAAAGGTACAGTGAAGGGATCTGTGCGAAAAGGAAAGCACTTTACGAGCGAGATGAATGTTGACGAACATGTTTCGCGATATTCCATGTATTTCTTATCGCTCGTAAACATTCTAATTACAACGTTTTGTTTGTAACTGCGTTTAATGTAGATATCAGCTTAACTCGCTTTTAAGAAGACGTTTTACAAAATAATTATCTGATATCCGTCACTAGCAATTGGCGAATGCAAGTGTAATGGAACACGGTTGTGACCCTTGCTACAAGTCAAAAGTGTGTTTGTTTTATTACTTTCTAACGTTACGTGAAATTTAATAACGAAAAGGATTCGAATGTGCGTCGCTTTTTCGCCCGAGAAAAGTATCGGTGTTTTAATTTTAGCGCGCACGGTGATGCTAACCAATGGAAATGTATGGCGTTCCCAAGTAAAGATTCCTGACACTTTAGGCATGTTCCAAAATTGACTGCCCGTACTGTCTTAGCGAGATAAACATATACATTTTTATACACCAGAAAAAGATGCACAATACTGCCAGTTAATTTTGGAACGTGGCCTTTAGCATGTTATTTATGGACATTCCAGTATATAAAATCGTACATCGAAAAATGTATACATTGATTTTTACATTTCTGATAAATCTTTTCAACATAAGAACTTATTATCATTAAATAATAGTTGGTATTTAATAATATTTCCATCTCTACAATGTTTAATTATTATAATCTTTCAAAAACTGCCTTCAAAGGTAAAAAAAAGGAAAAAAAATTGAGGCAATGCACGGAAAAAAGATTAATATTGGTAGAATGAATATATATAAGAAATTCCTTATATAAAAGATGCGAAATCATTTAATGAAGTAAGAACAACTTGGTCGACAATTTTATATGAATAAGCAAAAGTAGAAACAATGGAATATATGAATTGAAATTATTGCTCATTAATGATTAATAGTAAAATTAATTATGCATTTCTTTTTTGTAAGACCGATGGCGATAGGGCGTATTTATATTGTAATGTGACACTCACGAATTTGTTGTTATCACCGGTCGGCAATGTAGATATTTTATATTTTTCAATTAAGTGTATGGAAAATTTGTTGATGCGACAAGTGGCGCCCTATGCCCGTGCGTAGATGAAACGAAACCATCATCTTACCCTATAAGCAAATAATATTATTTAATATTAAATTATATCCCAAAATATATCTAGATTATCAACATAATATCCCTAAAATGTGCTATGAATGTTATATGTTCGCTTCTAATAATATCCCAGGGATATTTCTATAACTTTTTTGGAACATTATTTAAATTTTAAATCTTTAAATCATATGGAATTAGATTTTAGACGTTTGTTCAGTCCCGAATGACAAAAATGTATAATACAATTTACTAAAAAATGGGTGCTTCCGAGGTGTCTATTGCAGGACAGAATCTGCGCTGCAATAGCGTTTTTCTAGGAATTTTTAAGTTGCCAATCGTATCAATAGTAGCATATAGTGTGTTTAGGTAGAAAATGTTTAGTTT
>JABFPN010004216.1:0-15736 GCA_022817305.1 Leptoteleia sp. ZL-2020
TCACCCCCCCCCCCCTGGGTACCAGGATTCGCGTTACAAAGCTCGGCGCTCGCGTCGGGGTGTCCATATTAAAACGGCGCACGATACGCGGTGATTAGGCGGCCGGCTCCGCGGACTATTTGTTAGTATAATAAGCGCCGCAGTGTGGCCGACGTAACCACTTGGCGGCACGCCACTCCGCTTTAACCGTAATTGTCTCAGATGGGAAATTTACATAGGGAGGTGGGCCAAGAACCCGGGTCACGTACGGAGGCGGTTTTCCAACCAACGTCGTGATTTCGCGGATCGCTCCGGCAACGCCCGGTTCGAACCGGAAGTGCTCCAATTTCGGGGGACCCCCTCCCCCCCGAATCCAGTACAAACCGATTCCGGGATGCCCGCTAAAAACGACGGTCGCGTTACACGATTCGCTAATCTGTATGTATGAATCGGAATAATGATAGGGAGTTAAGGTTGTATTACTTACTCGTGAAAGAAGTGGCCCTTTGAAGGAGGATCGAATTGACTCGTTAGAAATTATGCCTTTTTTTTCGCCGATTGAAGTGGAACTTGCCGTGACTGGTTTTTCGGCAATTGCTTATTGACAGCGGTAAATTGAAGATTGTTGGGGAAATGTTGCAGGATGAAGAACGTGGAAATACTGGTTTTGGTCGTCCCTCGCAGATCTGAAATCCAAAATGTCGGGCTTTAGTGTTGCGAATTGGAAGCACTGTAATTTTGTTATTACGTGTGGTGTACATGTAAATGGTTTTGTGTAGCGTGAGACGCAGCGTGACATTGTGTGGATTCGATATGTTTGGGTAAAGAATGAATTCTGGAAAATAAAATATTTCTGCTATTTTAAGAAATTAAATATAACAAATAAATGTAATATATAGATTGAAATAAATTTTTTACTTGTTTAATGTTACATTAACATGAATTTCATGTTGATTTCACTTGATTTCATGTTTATTGAACAAAGTGTTTTATTTACAATTTATTTAAAATGCGTTGGAAGGATATTGTCTATAGTTTCTTCTACTTTACCATACCATTGCAGTAAATTTTTATGTATGATATAGTAAAATTTTATATTCAGTATACTAATAATGACCATAAATCGTAGCAACTTTATAAGATCATATAAAAATTTTACTATACCATATAACAAATATTATTATATTGGTATAGTAACTATATAAACATCATAGACGATATCCCGTCAACCTCAGAAGGTATAGTAATTTTTATTATAACTATATCCTCAGTGCAGGATTATTATTATACCTCTTTATCTATATTTACGAACATTGAAATGCCCCCTTAATACGGCACCAACAAAACCAACCTAACCACCTGAATCTTCTTCTGTTACAGAACCAAATGGAAGCGCCAAGCGATCGTGGGATTCGAGCTGATGTCCGAGCAGAATTACACGGTGGCGTTGCAACGACTGTACGCGACCGGGGTCGCCGGTGTCCCCACGCACCCAGCCGTGGCGCCGTACTGGCCCTACCCCGGCGCGGTGGCGCACCACCAAAGCGAATTATTCTACCGCCAGGCCTCAGCCGCGGTAACCTTGCAAAAGCCCCTGCCCTACCGAGCATATCCGTCGGCGATGATGCTCGCAGGTTCGAGCGTTTCGCTGGGTCCCCTCGCGGCCAGCTCCAGCCTCAGCAACCTCGCGGCTAACTCCGGTAACCTCGGCGGTTACTACAGGGACAGTCCCGAGATGCTCGACGTCAGAGAGCGGGAGAACATGCAGCGGAACGTCATCTCCAGGGACCGAAGCAAGAGTCTGGAACGAGCCACGCCACCGCGGGACGACACCCCGACCAGCATCAAACCCGACAGCGACGAGGAAAGCATACATGACGTTTAAATTTGTGATCGGTCAGGACGCGACGCGGACTATTTTGTCTTAAGTTTTAAGGGTACCGGGATGAATGATCCCGAGATTATGAATACCCTTGTGCTGACGAATTGTAGTGATTGCTCCTCCCTAACGAGACCATTTGAGGTTCCCACATCGAAACCATCTGGGTTCTGAACGGTATTGTCATCAAATAGAGGTGGGTTTACGGCAAAAATTGGGAAATTGCCTAACGGATAGTGGGGCTCTGTGCATTATAACGAGTACTGTAAAATTGTGACCACGTAACTTCCGATCATTTCTGATACACGATACTTTACGCAGATTCGGAAAGTTGTACCGTGTGATTCTAAGAAAGAGGTATATCTGTAACGTTGTGGAATATCAAGTCTTGGTCAGTATGACGGGACATTTTAACAAAATGGTAATATATTTGTGAAATTACAATGTCTTTTCAACCATGGAATTTTGTTACGTATGATAAATGGGAGGAATAAGTGGAATATTGACAATTCCATTCAGATTAAAATTATAATGAGTGAATATTGAAAATAAAGCTGGATAATCCATATTGGATGGTCTACACTCAAGTTTAAACACCGAAAATAAAATTTGGATAAATGCCGACTGTCTTCGTCTGACTATATTTATATTTATCTTATACATACATCCACCAATGTACATATTATATATCTATTTATATTTAACTTATTTTTTTATACTATTTAAATAATATGTCTTCAATAATAGACCTGAAGAATAAAACATTCTTAAAATACAAACTTTTGTTTACTTTTTTTCAACTTCAAAACCGTTTTACACTTCAGTTCTGTACTAAATTTAATCCGGCATAAATTTCAATGCTCTTCCTTACAATCATTTCATATATCTATTGTAATTTCATCAAGTATTATTACCTATCGATTGTCAGAAAAAATAACCCTAAATCTTTGTTTACGTAACAAAATCAATTACCACTCCGTTCCCGTCGTACACAATGTTTGGATACAATCTTCCTAGCCCACAACCCAGTAAAAAATTTCCCTTACCCCCAATTTCCTAACTCAACCATCCCCACGAAGCGGCCGGAATGATTCATCCCCGGTTGGATCTTCTCGATCATTCATCCCCACCGCGGCGACTTAGGACGAACAACCGTTTGACGTAAAATTGACGAGGAAGCCGTCGTCGAGTAGGAAAGACACTCGGCGACGGGACTCTTAGTGATCCCAAGCCGAAGTTATTTGCCGTGCAAATAAAAGGACTCCGGGGGTAGGCCGAGCCTATCGCTCGGCTTATTTTCTCGAGTTCGTGACGAGTCCGTTTATCCGACTGTGAGAGCCGGTTAGGCGAAGAGCAATCTGATTCGCAGTTTGCTTCCCTTTTTCGGAAGCGCCGAAAGAACGAAGGGCTAAAAATGCAGGACGGAAACATAACAACGCGGTGCATCCGGTGTCCAATGCGAAATGCGTTAGCAGGATGTATCGTGCGGTTAACGGTCTAACTGGATACCAATTGGTTCGCTGACCAAAAAAAAGAGCGCGGGGAGAAGAGGGGGATGAGGAAAAAAAGAGCACGAAGAAGTACCTTGTCGATGGAATAGTGATTACAGGAAGACTTTTTTTTTGTTGTTTATTTTCCGTGTTGTTTTTATTGCCCCGACGCTTGTTTCAGCGATATTATGTTTTTTCATCGCGCTTCAATTTACGGCCTCGCGAGCCTGCCTCATCGGACGTAAAACGAACCTCGCGAAGGGCAACGATTATCGAAAAACAAACTGTTCGAAAACAGCGTGGTTGTGGCTTTTCCCTTTGTCTCATGCAAATTGCAAAATGTTAAGTCGACGCGCCGAAAATGCGACCGATTTGTTATATTATTTATTGTTGGATTATTGTGTACATTCCCTTCTATTACGATCTTTCGTAAGAAGTTTTAGTCGTTGTATGACTTTTGCAAAATTATTAACACCGAGAAAAATTCCTTTGGGAAACTTACTATGGTTTACGAGGAACCAATCTTATCGAGCTGATTTAAAACTAAGAAAATGAAAATTTCATTGTATATGATACAAACTAAACTGACCGTTTCCTGCACTCGTGAGGAAATGTATATAAATCATCCGGATAACGATTGTGTGTTTTGAAAATTATGGTAATTTTTCCCAAGAATTCTTCTCAATGTAATTTACCCCGTTAGATGTTAAGTAAAATTTAGTTTTTTGTATTAAACGTTGTTTCGAAATCAATCATTATTCAAAATTGTTGTGATATTTATATTTTTTTAAAAGTGAAAAAGAAAAAGAGTTTAAAGAAGAATCATTGCCAAATCATTGCTATAATCTCACCGTTAAATTATTTTTCTTTACGATCTATTGAGATAACTTATCGAACACAGCTTTGCATACATCATTAACACGAGAAACGATACATTGAACATTTCTTGCCTACAATAGCATTTAAGACAACGGCAATATGGACAATACCGATTTCCACACGCGCCGACAAAATCGGTGCGATAATTCACGTTAAAAGTCATTTCGATAATCTCTTTGTTGATCTCGTTTGCTAACCAGTTTTCCATCGTTGCGATTAACCGACTGTGTGTCACGTACGTGCGTTACATGTAAAGTATTGTAATTTTTACACAATAATTGAAGGCGCAAAAAGTCGGGTCTTTTTATCACGTAACGCAAATCTGCAATTAATATGACATTATTCCGGTCGCCTTTGGGTGACTAAAGTTTCCAAATGAGGGGGAAAAAAGAGACACAAAAAACATAATAGTAAGATAGGAAGGAAAAAAGAAAAAAAAAACATTTCGACCGAAAAACAAGTCGAAGGAAGTTGCTCACTTCGGAACTTTGAAAACGGCAAGGTATTCGAATCGGATCGCTGTTTTATTCGTAATGTAATTAGTGTGATTTGACTTTTTTTTTCAAAGACAGATCTTCCGTGAAAGGCGCCAGTCGAATGCAATTGATCGTCGAGACATCCTGTGACGTACTTATTTGTATTAGGTGATAATAAATTAAGTGTAAATACCGAAATACGACCCAGTGTTTTAGGCTGTATTTTGTAGACTTGAATGAACGATGCGTTAGATTTAAGACTGTAAATAAAACATTCGTATGAAAGGTTAAGAATATATATATATATATATATAATGAATAAATAAAAAAGTATATACATATATAAATATATTTTTACACGTAGTTATTTTGAAGGACAAGACGACATTAAAATCAATAATCTATTTATTTAACTGATGATAATTTTCTGAACGTAAAATTTTATTTATGATTAATAAATTAAAACTTTTAAAATAAGACGTAGAGGAGCGCAGCTGACAAGAAAACTATTTACTTGTATTTACAAAACAAATTTTAATATATTATAGACAAAACGTTATTATACAGTCGTTTCAATATGCCACTTTAATAACGGCTTGCCTTTAAAAGCCTCATGTAAAAATATACATATATATATATATATTTAAAATTGAATGCAAAGGAAACTCGAAACGCAATCTTTTTAAACGTACGTAAAATATTTTTCAGATTTGAACCTCGAGTCAAGATGCAATTAGTAAGCTGCACGATCAAGTTAACAAACTTTTAAACTCCAAAATAATAATAAATAAATTAAAAAAAGAAAAATAAAAATTAAGTATGGGGAAAAATGTTTGTTCTTTTTTTTCACGCAACAACTTTTCTACAACTTTAGAGGTGAAAAAAGAGAAAGACGAAAGAGATTAGAAAGTTGTCGCGAAACGTCAAATCGAGGTTTCAAGAGTGGAATACGAATTGGAAGTCCTTTGATCGTACTGTCTTATCTAGTGGCATGGCTGTTGACGAAATACCAGTATTATGAATGTATAAAATGATATTCTACCAAAAGGCGAAGAAAGCGTGATCGATGTGCGAATCGACGGCTCGCCTTCAAATGGGCCGGGTTGATTAACATTAAGTCCCGCTGCAAAACTGATTATGATGATTCGTGCTTTGTAATATAATGTCTGTATAGCAAAAACTATTACATGGAAAATATATTATACTAAATTTACGATTACGCTCTCATTTTCTTCTCAATTGACCTTTCAAATCAACCAATTTAACGTTTACTAAGGAGAACTTTTAAAATGTCATTTAGTTACTTCTTCATTTATAAGTTCTTTCGTATTGTAAAAGTAAGGTCCTTCAGTAAAGATTTCTTAATACAAATGAAATATACATAATCCACATATGTTTTTAATTTAACAATTTCATGTAAGAAATTAAAAGATTTATGGTTATTTTAAAATCCTATATGATCATATACAACCATAGTTAGTTTATGGTAATAATTGATTTCAAATAGGGAAATTATTAAAACCATAAATGGCTAGAATATTATATCAATCACTGATATATATCGAATATGTACAACCATATACGTCCACTTTTACTACGGGTTTTCATTTATTTAATATAAAAACACAGCTTTTAATACTTCAATAAGACTTTAAATAGGTAAATCTTATCATTATATAATTAAAATTACAAGAACCAGATTAATAACTGATACCGAATAATATAAAAACAAAATGAAAAAAAAAAATTTTGCCGTCACATTCACTTATCAATTCAACTTATCAATTCATTGACTTATCAATTACTCGAACATTCCAATACCTCGCTGCCCTTTTACAAACGTTTACCTCAACATTTACGCATCTTTTCGCTACGGCAGGCATTGTAATTGGAACATGAAAAAAAGAAAAAAAAAAAGAAAAAAAGAAAAAAAAAGAATCTTTCATCCTGAATGCAGCGCATTTTGAAGCGGACGGACTCTTTAATTTGTCACGACTGAAAAGAGAAAGTTGTTCGTGATTTTTGCAACAAAGGAAGTCATAGTAAAGTGTCCCCTGTAAGGGAAGGCAAAGCGTGACAGGCGGTTTGAGGTTTAATCATATTTGCCTATTTCCGTTGGGGACAGTCAATTACAGGGAAAAGGGTTATTTATATCTATTACCGCAGGCCCGTACTTAATTATGAGAAATTAATTTAGCAATTGAACGGCAAAATCAGCAGTGCGTGGAGCGCAATGAAAATTGGATTAAATGAGGCCCCTCGGTGTCCGGCGCAGGAACGGCGAACCGCCCTTAGTAAAAAAATTGACTGGGCCAGAACCGGGCATGTAATGGTTCGCCTGCCAGGGGCCAGGAAGGGTGACTTTACCTTCGCAGGGCCCCGACTGGCCAACTATTATATCCCTGGTTACCGCCCGGTCAATTTTTACTAGGACCCGCACTATTGTCGGGCCGGTACCGGGCCAACCGAGGGGGGTGGGGCGACGATTCGCGCGATCGGTTTCGATATTAATTACGCATTTAAGGCAGAGCGAGCGGTACTGCTCGTTTTCTGTGTGGAAGGCAAACCTGTCGTGGAAGAACCTGTCGATGTTCGCCGAGTCGAAAAACAATCTTAACGTGATTCGGTATTTCGATGGAAATCGGAGAAGAAAGAGCCCCGCGGGGACGAGGCAAAAATGAGAGGGAGGCCACGAGAGGATGTGGTTAACCCGCGGTCAAGTCGAGCTTTTGCCGGGCTTCTGCATCCTGAGCGTTACCCAACAATGGCCGACGGCGAATCGCACCGGCAAAAGTAAAAGGGACGCACGCTCGCTTCCTGTCTTTTCCCCGTCAACCGACGGAGCGTCACGCGTGCGTCCGCGCAAATCGTTCGCCCGACGAAATCTCGACGATTTCCATTCATACCTCACCCCTACGTTGCTTTATTTTCATTTAATGGGAATTTGAACGTAACCGTAAGGTCAATTGTAACGAGGACGTGTTCATATCATCTATAAAATAATTTCACTTGCAAGATATTTAAGTCTTTGAAGGTAATTACGAGGTAGTGTAATTAAATACATAAATCAATTGTAAATCACTCAATAATATTCATGTTCAAAATATATACATAAATCCTAATCACGTCGTTGAATATTTATGTTCATCGCTTATTTTCATAATATTCAATCTTCAAAATACCAATAACTCGAGTACATATAATGGCAAACCTTAAGATCAATTATTGAACATTATCAGAAAAAAAAAGTGTCGTATAATAAAACTGATTGTCCTACAATGATACTTCATAAATTTCAGCTCAATAATCTTAGTCTTCTTAAAATATATAAACGAATAAATAAACAAGTACAGTTAAAATTATATGAACGAGCAAAAAAAGAAAAAACTGGAAAGATAATCGCTCGAAATTAATTACGCGCGGTAATCTACCGCGCGCACCTGATACCAATAACTCGCCAACATTAAACTTTAAAAAGGCTAAAGCGCGTTTCACTTTGTAACGATGAAATTGAATCGTATTCACGAATAAAGCTATTATATTAGCGCGGCGATTGCGATCTACACGATCGATGAAATTAATCAACGCAATTTGGACTCGTAAAGCCACGAGAGAAGCGGGGCAAGTCGAGTGGGAAGGGGTAGGGGGGGAGGGGGTGATACCCGACCGAAAAGAAGGGCACGCGGTGAGACGGTAGGAGGGAAAGGGGAGGGGAAATAAGGAGACTTCATAACGAAGGGGGGAACGCGCCGAAAAAAGCACCTGCCGTGGTGCTCGCTATCGCGCCATCGAGTGGCAACGAAGAAAAGAGTCGAGGAGTCCGGTCCGATGTTATCGCCGCGCTAAGTCCAGCGGACCACTTATATCGTTAATTGCTCCCACTTCCGTTACCGCGTGCGTGCGCGCGCTATACGCTTCTGCGTGCTTATCCTTGGGCTTAACCATTAAACGGTGTTAAATTGACCTTGAAACGCAAGATTACGAAAAGGAGGGCGATATGGGGATGGGCGGGAATGAGAGGAGGAAAAAAGGGACGTCGGCGCAACAAAAGAACGAAAGACAACGTTTTGTTGAATGACTTTTGGCGGAATGTTTATGACGAGGAAGGAAGCGAACTCGAGATAGGAAATCTTGACTTTCGATTGCGCCGCCACGAAAGCTGGTCTGTTGATTCGTTCGTTGTTAAAGTGAGGATACGAACTGTATTAAATACTATCCAGAGTGGGTTCAGCATTTGGATGAATTTTGCTTATTTCTTCAAATTTTTACTTTATACTATGTGGTAATTTTTATGAATTGTTCACAGTTATGTTGTAAACATGCAGAAAAAAGCTGGGACGAAGGTTACTATATCTTGTAACAATTCTGATGCAAAATAATTTCGCAAATCATTATTACAAGTATCTAAGTATTAGAGTAAATGTTTTACGATTTTTACCATACTTGCTAGTAGTAAATTTTATACCATTTTGACTATTAAATACCCCAACAAAATGTTTTACAACGTTCTTGTACAGTATAGTAATTTTTGTTAAACCCTTCTTGGAATATTTTATAGTAATTTTTAGAATGTTTTATTAACTTTCAGCATTTTTTTTACTGAAAAAGAATGTGTTCTAAAAAATTCTATTCCCAATTGTTTCGACAATTAAGTTTTAAAACATATTAACGTAATTTATGTCTGAACGAATAAGGACTGTTTTATTTAATTGTTCTACCGCTAGCACTTTCACCCCGGATGAGTATATCTCGAGTGACGAGATATGAAAACGATTAATTTTCACTTGGAAAACACGCTCTTTTTATTGTTTGTTCTTGATTATATTGATGCGATCATCTTTATTGAATTACTTTCACATTGTCACTTTGCACTCGCTATATCCCGACTGGTTATTTACACCGTCGCTTCTACATTGTTATTTTAATTATAATACAGTTACAACCAATAGAATAATTTCCTCCTTTTTTGATTTATGATTTTCAATTAGTTACACAAACCACTTGATCATTAAATCGTCATTCATATTCACCCATTCTCAATAAACTTTCATTAATATTTTCGCACTGTCAACTGCGTATCATCATGTTAATGTAATTATTATAATATGAAAATCAAAGTTTTATACTTTCCACCTCTTTTCCCATTTTATTTATATTACGTTTATAATGTTCGTTATAAAAGCGGAAGTTTAATAAAGGTCAATATTTTTCCAGGATTATATATCTTGATAACAATACTTCTTTTATTAAAAATGCTACATCATATTGTAAAAGTTTGTAATAAAGTAATACCTACAAGGAAAAAAAAAATTGTTAAGAATTATTGTGCTGAAACCTTAAAGCGAAGATGAAACCATTTCCAAAAGATAGCTTTCTAATAGTAGTTGCAATACGTAAAAACTAATTTAAAAATTCTGAAACTGTTTCACTGTTTAAATTTATTTTATTTTGCAATATAATTAAAAAAATGTATTATTAAAGAGGTTACGTTCATTCTGAATTAACCAACGAGTGGCATTTCACCTTTACTGTTTTTTTTTTTTTCAATGCATAAACACCCCACCTTACAATACTCTAACAATTACTTTAAATTACAAGAAATAATATAAACTCCTAATAAATTTCCCCTCATTCTATGCTCATCTTTGACCGCTCAGCCGCACCGACCGTGCCCATAAATTAGTGCAAGAGGTCGTAACGTATACGTTATGCCTCGCAGAAAACATGAATCGAACGCAGAACCGCGAGACTCGTATTGATAATTGTGCATTGTACAGCGCCATACGAGGCGTCGATTAGCCGTTTTCTCAGCGCGAATACTTTCACGCTTGTTGCGCAACGTCGCGTCGTTTCCAGAAAGCCGAAACGTGCGATCGCGCGAAAAGTGTCGACGAATAATTGAAAGTAAGACTTAGCGGTGCCGAGCGGTAATTCCCGTTTGCGATAACATTCATCGCGATCGCGCGTCGTCATGCGGCAATTTTTCCGAATCGGATTGATTCGCGCGATACCCACGGCGAGCGAGAAATTGATCGAGGCGAAATTGCCGCGAGATAGCCTCGGACAATGACCAAACGAATTATTATCAACTCCCCCCCCCCCCGCGATAACTGTATTTGATCTTTATTCGGAATTATGCAACATGCGTTTTCATGCGCGGTCATTATTGCGATGGAAAACCGAGTGTTTTCGATATTGAAAGAGAACCGTCGGCGGAAGTGGAATAAAACAGAAAAAAGAGGGGGGGGGGGAGGGAAAAAGAAAGAAAAAGTTGTAATGGAACGTAACTCGGATTATTGTTCTCATGCAAATCGCTAAATGTTTATGTATGACGGCTGTTAGGAACACTCGCGCTGAGATAAAGCGTTCAATGACGGTTTTAAAAAGTTATAAATGTTATGACGAGATTGCTTTGTTGCACTTGAAATACGTGGCTTTTGCCGTGCTGTTAAGTTTATTTATTCCTTTGCGCCAAACAGCGCTTTTGCAAACATTTGTTTTAATAAATAATAAAATTTATTTATAGCTTTAACTGTACCGTTGGTGGCCGTTTATTTTACGAAAGTTACGTAATGATTTATATTTGAGTAGATCGTGATTGTATTGTTCCGATGGTTTTTTTTTTGTTAAGGAACCATTTGTAAAAAAATGAATAAAAAAAAAAACAGGAATGATATGAATAGTATAATTCTTCTTATGACAGATTTTTTTATAAATGCTTCAATTCTTCAATGCTTATTGTATATTTTAAACATTGGTAGTTTTTATTTTGTTGGATTTAAATTCCATCAAAATTTTCCTAGTAGGGAACTAAGAAAGATCCTAAAATTCTAGCCTGTACTTTTCCTAGTTCTTGATACTAAAAATCTACCTATGACCCGGAAAGACAATGACAGTTATTATATTTATCTTTTTCATCATCATACACTGAGAGATCCTTATTAATTTTTAATAAAAAGTTTACTAGTTTGTCATTATACTTGCAAAATATCATTATATAGCAAACTAAATTATGAAGATTTATTAAAATTCTTTGCATTTTGGTTTCAATACATCACTCTTTCAGACAAACGGAATTCAGTGGCAACAAACGTTACCACCAAATATGAGGACTTTTAAAATCCCAGTCCCTCTGATCGGCCGTGCGGCAGTGCGATATAAAATGGGCCGCGATTGGACCAACGCTCGCGCCCACTTGCGTAGAAGCGCGTGCGTGCGCGGCCGCTGCGCAAACCTCGACCGGGACCAATTTGCATGCGCGACCTAACGAGGCAAATGTGGTCGGCATAATCGATGGCTCTGGCCGCCGTCGGTGCTGTTATCGAGTGTCGAATATCGCCAGTTGTCGATGTGCGAGATTCGTCACACGCACCATCGGAGTCAATCGATGACAAATTGCATGCGTGACGAACGGTACGGTTCGCACGCGGAATCAAACGCCGGCCTCCTGATTTCCCTCGAACCGATGAGGTCGCGAATTATATAAATAATCTTCGACCGTTCGCCTTCGTCCCAAATAAAATGTTTTCCCGATCCTAATTATTTTACTTCTATCCATTTCTATTCCATTACGAAGCTAAAATAGGAATCGTTGTTTCAAATGAATGAATTCCTAGTTAAAATGGACCATGTGTGTGGTCCATATATGTTTTCACAATAAAAGAAAAATAATTGAAACCATATATATCAGGAGTATTATATTAATTATTGTTATATATGGCCATATATGAATTAAGAAAAAAACATTAATGTCTGTATATGAATTTTTTTTTTATTTTCTTATATGAAATTGTTAAAACATATATGGAACATATATGTTTTATTTTTACTAGGCAATGGTTGAAATACTCTGATTAACAAAATACTGATGTATAAAAAATATTAAAAACCATAAGTTTAGTCGACCTTAAGTAACGAAATGTCCAGATTTATTGTACCACTTTTCATAATTACAGTTATATAAAAATAATTGCAATTACTCATGAATATAATTAGCTGAATATTTGTGAAGAAATAAAAATACTTCAAGATTATAATTTTGTTATCCTTCTACGGGGGCAACATTATATATTCGTTATTAAATTACATTGACGTAACGCGTATTATAAATAATTTATAATTTATGTAATTGTGTAGAAAGCAATTCTTTGCTTTCTTTTCCCCGTCTTTAGATATAAATTAATCAGTTAATTAATCAACATAGTGCGATCAAGTTGACGAATTGCCGTGCTTTGATAAAAGTGCAACTATTAACAGATCGATTAGAAACGTGAAAATTTAAACATGATTAACTCGCAACATTATGTTGACGTTTGTTAAAACTAAATCGCTCATTAATTCACCCGCACGAAACCGCTCGTTCGGATCGGATTTTATTTTCTTATTTTTATTTTTTTTAAATAAAAGCTTACAACAAATTCATCGTAAATACGACCGCGTTGCCTTTATCAGTGACTGAGAAATGCAGTTGAGTATTAATGAATCAAAAAAATTGAAAAAAAAAAAAAGATTGAAAAAGACAAAAAAAAGGCCGAGCGAGAAACGCGCCGGACATTTAGTTATCTTGATCGAACGTTTCACTTCGAATCATACATATTTTAATGTGATAAATCTCTTGACATTCGGGCTTCTTCGAATAATTTGTATATCAAGCGCGAGATAAATAATGAACTGCATACGCTTTTAGAGTATATCAACGGAACGTCATCAATGTATGAGCGAATAAAAAGCAAATGATGACAAATTTGCATTCGCAGGCCATTTTATTCTATTTTTTTTTTTTTTTTTTTTTTTGAATGGACACATTGACAATCTTCTCAAAGCGATCTTCGCGTCATACTTCTTCTTTTACACCTTGTTAAATTTAAGTAATTTTCGGTTATTATATTTCATTAAAATGAAATGAAATAAATTTATCATTTTTAATAAAATGTAATTAAAATTTTTTAATATTTAAGAATTATTACCATTTCTTTTAATTTAAAAATGTAATCATCGTATAATTATTCATAGTAGTATTTGTTGTTGGGTAATATTTATAGCAAAACAAAAGTAAGAAAAATGTAGCAGTATTATATTTTATAATAATTCAGGGACATATGTGCAATTATACACTGAGAAAATAAATTAAAAATTACTGCATTAGAACTTTAATGCACAGACTAGCAATTTACTATACGCTATTTTTTTACTATATTTTTTATTACTATACTATATTTAATATATATATTATAAGAAATACCATAAACATACTCATACCCCCTAATTATAAAATATAATATCAACCGCTAACAAATTTCTCCCAATGTACCAGATTTTGTTTAAATTCGCATCTCAAATCTACAAATTCACAGAAAACTCACCGTTTTAATATCGCAACCCCCATTTATTCAACCTACGCCTAATTATCCTTATTTCAAACTCGTCACACTTTTACCGCCATCATTTTGCTTTATAATAAAACCATCAATTTGTAATTATCATCGTACCCTTTTCCGTTATCTTTGTTTCATCAAATTCATTTGATCATTGTTATAATTTCCATTCGGTGATTTCGTCATAATCATCGTGCGCGCGCGCGCGCGCGGTTATATTACTAAAATGTTGACATTGTACACGTCAGCATGCTAATTAATTCATAAAGTATCAATATAAACGATGGTACAGTTTGACAATCATTTTCACTCGCATTACGCAATTATCGTGAATGGTAATTATGCGGCTGAATTACAATCGAGAAGAACTGACGCCTAATTAATGAAACGCTGATGAAAGATAGGCATTTCGAGGGCCATCAAGTCCCGGCCTACACGTATCGTCGTGTTTTCGTTTGGCCGGCACCGCGATAGGCGTTCCCCCCCAAAAAAAAGAAAAATAAAAAAAATAAAAAAAAAAATAAAACGTGTCACCTGGTGAAGAGACATCGGACTCGCTAATAACCGACCGCAACAACTTTTCGCCTGTACATTTATTTGCTCCGCGTCGGACTGCATCGATTCCCCGGATAATGACTTTATACCGCGCGTAAGGGCGACCATAAGCAGAAAATGATAATTCGTCGCGGCGAATTCGACGCCGAACGATAATACGTATGCAAATTTCCCGCGCACACAGATGCGCGCATGTAACGCGCATTTATCACGCGCGCTACGGAAATATTGAAAAACGTCGACATTTATATTGCCCGATTATGATCGATGCATTTTAATGAACAAGCTTTTAATCGCGTTGAAGGGTTCGCGCGGGTTTATTGCGTTGAGAATTAGCCGGAGCGGTTAATGCGAAGACGCGACTGACGTCGGGACCGAGCAGGCTGTGCCAAAGTTACGAATCAATTAATGCGGCAAACAGGACGAAGGTATTTGCCGGGAAAATTAAAATAATCGATATCGTTCCGAGTGAACTGAAAAAAAATTTTTGAGTACTTCCAATTGGATGGTAGAGTTGATGAAGGCATACTTGAAACAACCATATTCTAGTTAAATCTCCCATATTTATATAGTTGAATTGACTCGATATTCCAATTGAATAATTGAAATTAGTGAAATGACAGTTGGTGTATATCTCGCGTTACGAAACAGTGACTTTGGCGCAGTGGTTTAAGTTTTAACTCCATGTTAAAATATGTAACTACTGAGTTCAAATCCTAGCCAAGACGAGATTATGAAAAGATTTTTTTATATAATTATTAAATAAAATATTTCTCCTTACCCAAGTATACATAGAGTTAATTAAACTCAAAAAGATATTTTATTTGTATTAATAAAATGAGCTATGTCAAATTATAAATAAGGTTGGACGTATTTGACTCAAAAAACGAGTTGATTCAACTCTATTTTACTTGATTCAACGTAGCATTTTTTACAGTGTGTTATCATTTTGACAATTTGTTATTTCCCCCAAGTAAAAATTTGACTGGGCAAACCATAAAAATGATTGGGCCCTTATCGGGTATCTACCGGGGAGCCCCTTAATGGTTTACCACAATAGAACCCGAGTTGGCCCCGTCAGGGCTTTAAACGGGTGAGCCCTTA